>JASSUY010042839.1:32910-79753 GCA_032466535.1 Forpus xanthops
CCCAGGGAAGTTGTGAATGCTCCATCACTGGCGGTGTTCAAGGCCGGGTTGGACATAGCCTTGGGTGACATGGTTTATTGGGAGGTGTCCCTGCCCCTGGCAGGGGTGTTGGAACTAGATGATCTTAAGGTCCTTTCCAACCTTAACTATTCTATGAATCTATGATTCTGTTATACATGCGTTGGCATGGAATAATCATGAGCATTGGCACACATGGAATGGATCTCGGATGCATATAGTAGGGTTGCTAATATTACTGCATAATAGAGTATTTATGAAATAATTAATCTACATCACAACAGGTTTCTAGTTCTGACCAGAATCTTTCTTTAAGATCTTAAAATAATCCTTACTTCCTTGTTTCCATTCTGTAACCTTAATACCTCCACTGTTTTGCAGCTGAATTATAACCTTGCAAGTCGTACCCAAGACCACTTTCAGGGACACATGTATTTGATGCATATAAATCAGTAACATATCTGTATGTACTTGTGCTTATATTTAAATAATCTGTATATCTGGAACAATTGTAAACTACATATTGACCAAGACCAGGTCCTGAACCTAAAACGTATTTTGCACCTTGGTGGCATGGGAGAGTATCAAAGTATCTTATTGTCTAGTTACACTGCCAGAGGGTACCAGTATAGAAAATGATGTCTTAATCCAGCCTTTTATCACTGTAGAAAGAGTTACAATAACTCTCTGCTGTACGTACATGAGGAATATACTGAACTATGTACCTGCATGCTGCAGCATTTTCATGGGAAGCTACAAGGTTGTAAATCTTCTGTGCTGTCCCCTTACTCTCTCCTTCATGAATCAGTGCGAGACTATTAAGTTACAGATGTTTACAATCTTTATACCTGATTTAGAAAACAAAATTCTACAGTTCTGCAGAACTGAATGGTTTATAGGTGGAGGTGGTTTGTTTGCTTTCCCAAAACCCACAGTCTGGGTAAAAAATTTAAATATAAAAGCTATAGAAGAAACTCAAAGGAAATTTCATACTGTGGCTCTGAATAGCATTTGCAGATGTTTACTGAACAGAATCTCTTAAACCTGCATGACCCTTATTCCAATTGATAAGACCAGTTAAAATGGGTTATGCCAAAGTCTCTTTGCATGTGCAATATAGAATTAAATAACAGATTTCTGTAAAACTATATGCAAAAAAGAAACAAGACACAGAAAGGGGGAATGTAGATCCACTGTTTCTGTTACATACCAAACCAATTAAACATTATGTTGTCTTTGGGAAACTAGAGGCTGTTTGACGAAAATATTTTTCCTATTTCCCCTCTACTTTCCCACTATATTTAATGACAATGCCTTCATGTGAGAGAAGCATACTGACAACTTAAGAATCTCTGCAGAGCATTTCAGAATGCTTTTGAACCGCTTTGTTCAACATGAAGAAAGAACCATAACATTTAGAATATATTTCTTCCTATGTACACTTTTTACCACTTTTTTATTACCATTTCATCAACTTTTCTGATAAAATAACATTAAGGGTAAAGCATGAGAATTACTGTTTAGATGATTTACTTGATTCTAATTTTTCTCTGTGGCTGAATATAAATTATCAGGAGTTTTAATTTTTTGTATTATTGAAAGCCCAATGATAGCTACGGATAATGTTTTGTACTAGTATTGTTTCATGTTTAAGGATCTGTAAATGCTACATGAATACTATTTTAGCCTTATGTCTAACTTCCCTTCTTCTACTCCTCCAGTTATGGTACTGTACACTTATGCAACATTTTATAAATGTATAAGGCTAAAACTCCCCATCCCAAAGAAAAATGGCTTTGGGCAAGTCTGTGGCCAGCTCTGCATCCCTTTTACAGACAAGTACTTGAGGATTTCTGCAGTTCTTTCCTGTACAGCCCACTTGTTCCCCAGGTCTGGAGAAGTACAGACAATGCATAAAGCCTCTCTAAACTGTGAAGTTGTTCCTTGGCTAACTCAAAATACTGAGTTTAAATCTCCCTTGCAAATACTTACATACAGATTGCACTTGTGGCTTCTGAACATCTCTAGAAAAATAATATTTATTACTTTCTAAGGTGCACTGTGCCATAATTTTGGCTTGGACTTGAGTACTTCATAGAACATTAAGTGTGTGGTGACTGTGGGACATTAAGTATTTATAAGCTTCACCACAAAAGGATATTCTCCTGTAAAACACTATATTCCTTTAACCATGAAGCGTTTTTTTCCTTCTTAAATGAGATACTTTTAAACCCATTTTTCCTTTTCATGTATAAAACTGTAATCTAATTTTGACATTTGAACCTGGGAATGAAATCGCCATGGGAGGAACAGGCATCCATTTGCTGTGCGGATTTGGCTGTTTAACTGCTCTCCTATCTCTGCCCTGGAAAAAGAGCTTTAAATCTGTGCTGTAGCCTCAGTGAGTGGTGCTTGACTAGCTTTTCATTCCCACTGCCAAGTAATTTGTATTAATGATGAGCTCAGGGCAAGAACAGTTTCCACTCTATTTGCACAGACAGGCATACGTGAAGGTGGACTCTCAGATGTTCTGTCAGGCTGCTCGGGGATATATAAAGCTCTCTTGTGTGCATTAGTAGAGTGTCCTTGTACATAAACAACAGTTACCTTCAAACTAGTAGACCTTAGAGCACTTCCCAGCATGAAAGTCCAGGTGCTTACCCCAGCCTCAACCATCCTCTTCCATAATAACATAGTTTACTAGGAATGAGCCCCAGAGAGGCAGCTGCCCTAAGCAGATCCCATACAGCTACCTGGAGGCTGCCAGCCTTTGGGGTGAGCCACAGGTTAGGTATGGGCACTGACTGGTCGAGGTTAGGTGCAAAAGCCTTGCTGGAGCTAGGATTCGTCCAGAGGAAAAATCACTTTAAACCAGTAGTTATCATAATCTCAAAACAGGTGTCTGCTGAATGGGTCACTGAATCCAGCAATGACTTGTCTCCTGGTTTATTTTCAGAAAGCCAGATTGCAAACAGTTACTTGAGCAGTCCCAGTAGAGTAACTGTTCCCCACTTGAAGTAGGGGGTTCACAATCTGGCTCAAATTAAAGCCATCTGGCAGCATTTTCTTATATACATTATGAGCCAGAAACCTTCACCCTCATCATGTTCAATCAGCAGGATGCCTAACAGAGAAGGGTACTATTCCACATGAGTAATGGTGGTAGAAACTGTCCCCTACATGATTTTGCGTCGGTGAGTTTTTCCTGTTGTAAATTTCTAACAGTCCCATCAGCCATGTGTAGCTCATTAATCTACAGTGAAACACATCTTTAGCCGCCAAGGCAACTAGAAAAAAAATGTATAGCCTGAAGAGGTTGGTCTTTAGCTAAAGGTCAGATAGAATTGTACAGGAAGCCTCTAAAGAAAGGAATCTGCTGAAGTTGAAGTTGTAACAAGTAGTATGAGTTTCTGAGAAGCCACAATGCTTAATTATAAAGAAAAAAGTCCCTGTAAATGGAGTGGACAGGTTTTGCACATTTTTTTGTAAAGCTAAAATTAAAAATATGACCATACATTTGAAAACCCACAGTAAAACTTTTCTGTAGTGTTTAATGAACCCACAGTTATTTAGGACTAATGGCCCAGGATTTTTGTTTGTTTTTAAGAGATTTTTATATGGATTTGAGATGAACTTTCATTAATGTTAGCCTACTGTATCTTAGCAACTTGGAAAGCTCTTGCTGCATGTGAGCTATTAGTGCACTAGAAAATGTCACTGTTTCTTTCAAGGGCATGTGGTGGTTTGTAAGTGAATTGTATCTCTCTGCTTGTGGATAACATTACAGACCCTCTGCAGAAGAGCAAAGCCAGGCAAAGGTTCAGCAAGAGTTACTGACATGCTCTGAAAAATAGGTGAAAACTGGTAATACAAAGCAGTTAACAGTGGAGGAGATTCCTTGTAGAAGATTCATTGTGTCCTCTTTGAAACTTCAGAAACACAGTTATTGAGGCTGTGACCTGGAAGGTGGATTAGATGCTCCTGAATACAGGTGAAACATGTTAAAACCTAGTGATATAACGTCAGTAAGAGCGGGCCCAGGTACAGGATTCCTTGTCCTCAAAATTTTGATTTTTTCAGGTTGACTTTCATTTCTTCTGATCTGTATCTGTTTCAATCCATAAACAGTGTTACCATCACTTGAGTACACACAAGACTTTTTCTGTGTGCAGGTGATACCATACAAAATAATTTACTATCTCCCTACCTTCTTTTGGGGAGGGGACAAAAGAGACCCTGAGATTCTCATTGTGTGTGTCTAGGTCTAAAGTTAAAGGGTTCATTCCTGCATGGCAGTGAGCTATGAGCAGAGAAGAAATGCATAATGATTTTCAAAGAACAGTTTTTGAGTGTGATTCTAGTCAGAGACAAGATCCTAGCCAGTACAACTCTCAATGAGTCCAAATGGCACTACATCATTTTAAACAAGCAGAGCACCTCCACTGGGTATCCCATGGATCCACTGAGAGAGGAAACAATACTTCAGACATACCCTAGAACAACTGTTCTTACCTCAATGTGGCAACCAGATACTTTCATTACACCAGAGCTTTTAGGTTCCTCTCTAATCACCAGAGAGATGGGTACTGCAGGGCAGTCTAGGTCTCATGAAGGATAAATGGTTCCCTAGTCTGCCCTTTTCACCAACAGAAGATGGATTTGAGGGTACCTATACCCCTAATACAGAAATAAATTTAAGTGGGAGAAACCAAGCCTTTAGAGTTTACTGGATTAGGAAAGTATATTTATTGCCTGGAGAAGCTGTGGCTACCCCATCCCTGACAGTATTCAAGGTCAGGTTGGACAGAGCTTGGACCAGCTTGGTCTAGTGAAATCAAAGTTTCAACCCCCAGCTGCCCATGGCAGGGAGTTGGAACTAGATGATCTCTAAGGTACCTTCCAACCCAAACCATTCTTTGACTCACATTTTCAGACAGATTAAGTACCTAATTTCCATACACTACAATAGATTTAAGGATTGACATGCTTTTAAGAATCTGGCATTAGTTCCCTACACCTTGCTTTTTTGCTCTCCTTTGAATACCACAGGGCATGAGACCATATAATCCAGTTCTGTGCAACACTGGAAAGTTTACTTCTGAGGGCTTCAGTTTTCCTCTTTCAGCACACACCTACCCTTGCTCAGATATAAACTGATCAGTTGTGTGCACTTTGGTTTTGTTTCTTTTAACTGTGACAAAGTATGGCTTAAGAATTTGGTCCTTTTTAATTGTATGCTCTTTAACATGTCCTGTTAGTTCAGATTTTACTTAAGTGGAGCTAATATACAGGCTGTGATGTAGCAAAGAGATTCCAATATAGGTGTAATTCTTGGAAATACAGTGCTATCTTTTATTGTATAGAGATGATTAGTTGGACTTCCGATCCAAATGGGAGAGATAAAATAAGTTTTTTCTATTACCAGAGACATTTAAGCATTGAAAGCCAAAAACATGTGAACCATTTCATTGTTTTAGAGTAGTACTTAGAGTACAGAGGTGTTTGCTGTCCTGACAGCAATTTTGTCTGAAAAGTCCTCTGCCAAAGAGGAGAAGCAAGATACAAAAAAAGCTTTTTAAACAAAAATGGAACTTCCTGAAAGAATACACAGCTGATAACCAATGACAACGATATAAAAATACCAGCCTTTAACTGATACAGATTCAGTTAACGTCCATAAAGGAGTCTGGAAATAATGTACAGCCACACTTTCTTGCTTGAGAACTGCCTGAAAGGATTGCTTTGGCAGCCAGTGTCAAGGTAGCATGTTCTCCCCTCCACAGGGTGCTCTCCAGGGAGCTAGTGCCATCAAGGACACAGCTCAGATCTTCTGACTGGCAGCCAGTCACTGGAGCGCCTATTCGGGTTGCCAATTCCCAGCATGACGAGCACAACACAACCCCAGCAGTTTTTAAGGTAATCTGGGCAGTGGAGCATTGCTTTACCAAAGGGTGGTCTCCGAATCAATCACAGCCTTTGGCAAGTCTGTTGCCTGACAATTGAAACCAGACATGTTTTCAGTTCATTCTTTGGGTTACTACTGTTCAATGGTGATTTACAAGAGAGTGTGAGCTATGGCAATCTCTCACGCAACGTTAGATATTCCCTAAACGAATCCACATTTAGAAATCTCCCTGCTCTAAAACAATGGCTTATAAGAAAAGAGAATTTAAAGAGAAACCATCCTTAAAAATAGGCCAAGCTGCCTTTCTGCAACATTCAAAAATAGCAAGGCAGTGCTCTGCAAAACAGAGTGCAAGTAGCTGCAGCAGCAACGCATTCAGTGGGATAAAACAGACCTCTAAATGGGAACCAAAGCCTGCTCTCCCCATGTGATACTCTCAAGATGATTTTTCTTGAGGGCACTCAGTTTTCTCTTTTCTGTCCTAGTTTGAAATGCACTCAGAAGGCCTGCTCAAAGACAGCAACACAGAGCTTCTCAGTAGCAGGCTGTATCAGATTACAAAATAAATATCACCAGTAGCAGAACACTGCTATGTTCAGTGTTTATCATTTTAGATTACTTGTGTCTCAGCACCGTATTTTCAGCATTTATAGCTGTGATTTACACTTGATAATGGAGAAATAAAAGAGATTATACAGGTGCTGAGGAAGTTTTAGTTTTTGGTTTGCAGTCTGGAGTACACATATGAGAGACTTGGTACTGGACACAGTTTTATTTCCAGTGTTTCAAGGAAGATTTCTGCATACACTTGCAATTGTAGATTGCTGAAGTCATCAGAAGTGGTTCCAGAACTTGGCTGTCTCCACAGAGCAATCAAGTAAAAACTCCATGTGTCTGGGTCAGATCATGAGCTCTGTTCTGAATACAGGGCTTGTCTCTCTTCTTTTACCTCTATGTGAGTTTTTCATCAGCCATTTTAGAAAGCAAAAGAGACCAGAAACTGAAATGAGGAGAGAAACCTTGCCCTAAAGGAGTTTGCGTGTAGAAAGAAAATGAGTGATGCTCTGAGGTGCTCTAACAAGAGTGTGCTGTGATGAAGTAAGGCAACATACTGCAGTGGGTGCCCCCCATAAAGTGCTCTTATGTAATATTTACCACCCAAACAGCTCAAGCAAACCAATTTATTCATAAATTATGTCACACATGCTTCTGGTGAACAGTACTTCCTCAATAGCAGCCATGGTACTAAACCAAACAGAACTGTATTGGGAGAAGATAATGAACTGTAATATGAGCATGGAAACGCACATCAGTTCTTGGATATTAGTCACAAACCAAACCCTCTTGTAAACAGGAGTGGCTTGAGGAGCCTTTAACCACAGCCATCCCCTTCCCACTGTTCAGGCTTGGTTGGAGGGGCCTTTACCCTGACAGCCATGCAGGCTCAGGCACACCTTATGGTATCCCCACACTCACTCTTCCCAGACAATTTTTTTTTCATGGCACAACTGAAGTACTTTTGCCCAAATCCTTGCACTAGCATTTGATCTCAGCAGGTAAATACTAAGCAATACCTGTGTGGGCTCAACATCTCTTCACCTCCACGCAGGCAGCACTGACACTCTGGCTGGTAATGCACACCAAAAATAAACCCTGAAAACCAGACTGAATGCACCTGTGCTCTGCACTGTACCTCTAATCTAGTATTATTTACAGTCAGGGTGAGCCTGCATCATTGTGAAAATATTTGAGAGGGCTTCCTTATGAATGCACCAGGAAACTGGGATTATAGCAGTTTTGTTAACCTCGGCTTCAAGAAACAAACAAACAAAGATGTGTTTGATGTTTCTGTGGTTTGGTGGTTGATTTTTCAAGAAAAGGTCCATTGGCACAGTTAGATAATTGATGTGGACTTGGCCTGGAGCAGTCACACACTGAACTCTGGTGCTGGGGGCCTTTCTGGTGTTCTCATGACTCAGTTTTGCTGGTATTTGGAAACCTGAAAGCTTCAGATTAATGCCCCAGTGCCTGTCACTGCTCACTCTTGGACCTGTGGCTTGCCTCTGCAAACTGAAAGGAGAGACTGGGTCTCTTTGATGATACAGCAAGTAACCCAAGCATGTGCATGAAGTTATGAAAATGAGAAAAAATGTGTACATTATATTTAGGTGACCTCTAAATACTGTTTTATTAGGGCTTTGAAAGAAGATGTAGGTGAGCTTTTGCAGAGGACTTTCAGGCTAGGGAGTTCTAATATAGAATATGAATTACTAAAAACCAATTCTGCTGTGCTTTTGTATGTTCCTTTTGTAGTGAATATTAGTGGATAACTGTGATAGTTTGTGTTTGCATTTTGCTTAGTTTCCACCTTTAAGTTGTACCAGCGTGCAAAGCATGTGTACAGCGAGGCTGCGAGAGTGCTGGAATTCAAGAAGATATGCAGCGAAGCACCTGCCAATGCACTCCAGCTGCTGGGAGAATTAATGAACCAGAGCTACATCAGCTGCAGGGAGATGTATGAGTGCAGCTGTCCTGAACTGGATCGCCTGGTAGACATCTGCCTGTAAGTTCTGACCACAAGGAAGAGTAATCGCCTATTGAGAATATTGTTTGAACTGATGAGAAAATATGACATCGCTGGCTATTGCAATTTTAAAATGAAAGTATTCGTGTCTCTTATTACAAAATTAATCTCCTGCAGGGACATTACATGGTCAATTGTTTCCCTACTGACATGTGTGTAATATTTTCAGATGAAAGCTGCAGTTTATGGCTTTATTACAGACTCTGCTTTTAGGCTGACTCATCATCACAAGTATTACGTTAGTCTGTTGGCTCTTCTTTTTTTTAAATTGTAGAAGTCATGACTGGTTTTCTTAAAACATTATCTTGTTCAATTTGAACACTGGTAAATTTTGGGTATTTCTTAACCATTTCAGAACTGTCACCATGGGAACAGCAGAAACTGTTACACATTCTGAGGTTGCCTTGAACTCATAATGGCATATTGTGAAACGCTATTGCATTTTTTTTCTATTAGAAACATATGTTGTCCGGGGTATCAGGTTGGACAGTATTTCACCATTCAAAAGGTGTGTGAGCTGTTGTAATGGCCAACACTCTACTTCTTTTCACATTGTGTGTCTGAATTTCCTCACGTTATTCAGCCTCCATCTCTGCACAAACCTCATTCTTTTAGCTGGGTACCTTAGTTTGTTCATAGCAAAACAAGCCCTCTAAACTCCCAAACACATTCCCTGGGTGTCATTTTCTCCCTTTTCTTCTGCCTATATTCCTCCCCAGTTTCATATCCTCTAGCCAGAATCAACTGAGTTTGAGATGGCGTGAGGTGAGCTTG
This sequence comes from Forpus xanthops, assembly GCA_032466535.1. Lineage (NCBI taxonomy): Eukaryota > Metazoa > Chordata > Aves > Psittaciformes > Psittacidae > Forpus > Forpus xanthops. Next base: position 42,192 of record JASSUY010042839.1, read on the forward strand.
AAGTCACAAGTGACTGTGTGTTGCTCCTCATGATGCCAGTTTCATACTTCTGCTGATCTGCTACAGTTCCTGTTTCTCCTTGGAGAAGAGTGCACTTGGTTTAGGAAGCTCTTCCCCAAGCCAGGGCATTACTGACCTGCCAGAAGGGAAACATAGGCTGCCAGAAGTGTTTGCAGGCCTGAGGTCAAAAAACATTGTTTCACTGTCTTTTAGAAGCAAATATCCCATCCTCTGTCTTTCAGTCTTGAATGAAACAGAAACTGTTTTGAGTTGAAGCTAAAAAAAATGAAAACCTTACCCCTGAAAATGAAATGTACAAAATATTCATTCTTTACCAGCAACTGGCTTTTCTTTTTTTTTTTTTTTTTACACTAAGTCTGGATTATTATGAAAATAGGATTTTTACAATCATGCCATTTGCCATGTGCTTTCTTACTTCTGTACTCCTGTGGATTTTGTAAGCTGTAACACCCATTTACCAGGTTTGTAAATTGATAAAGAGTATGATTCAGATAATTATTCAGGTTAGTCTGATTTCTTCAGCAGGCAAGACTGAATGGCCCCTGAGCCAGAAAACTACAAACTTAAAATCCAAACACAAGACTTTTGGACATCCACAGATTACTTTGCATATGGGATACACATGCTGTTTCTATGATAACACACAGAGGAGCTCTAATAGCCGTTGGACAGCCTAATAGTAATTTAGCAATACAGGTTTTGTTCCTTTTCTTGGGAATTAATCCCATAGGTAACTCACAGGCTATGTTCAGTTTATTGTATCACATAATGATCACATAGCAGAATAAGCTATGATGGTCACTCAGCAGGGCTACACCATAGTCATCCCACCTGCTGACTGTGGGAGAACTGGGAACTGTCCCCAGAGTCTCAGCTGAAGACAGAAACCATAATCTGCTGAATTATCAAAAATATTTGGCTACAAATCCTTGATCCAGTGTAAGATATGAGCACTGCCTGTTCTGTGACACCACTGACAGAGGAAGAGCCTTAAAACTTCCCATCTGCATTATTTTTAGGTACAGTAACTACCCACTGTTGCATGTTGTCAGTCAACAGGCCTGGTGACTAACCTTAGCAGAAGTAACTAGCCATTCTAAGTGTCTTCATTCAGGGTATCTAGCTTGAATCGCATTGATGGGGGCTGTTCTCAGACATGCTGGGAAAAAACCATCCTGTTCCAAATCAGGAAAAACAAGTAAAAAAGAGGGAAAGTGGTAAAATCTGCACTGCAGCGTGGAATTACCCTTGCTACATTGAAATAAAACTACCATGGATGCTAGCAACTGCTTATTGCAGCATGAAGCTCAGCACGGAGATGGAAATTCTCTGTTTCTCATTTCTGAGCTCTGTGCTTTCACGGCTAGACAGCTGCTGCTCTCGGAGCTAGCTCGGGTATCGTGACACTGGCTTGCAGGCAGTAGCATAGACCCAGCCACAGAGCCCAAAGGAAAGGAGTAGACAGTTAGGACTTTACAAAATTAAATTAAAATTAATCAGAGCATTTCAGTTCCAGGGACCAAAATAGTGAAGGAAAAAAATTGATGTGTTTGCCCATGTTACATCAGATTTGTAACTTACCAGCAGAAGAGCCCACAGCTAGTATGATGAGCATAGCTAAGCACCACAGTGGTGTCATTTGTGTGAAACGATTTCTAACTGGCATATTAAAATTACTTAATCTGGGATTTTTTTTTACATTCATTGCACAGAAACAAGTAAATTATTTGTTCATTATAATTTAGGCTTATTCCACCAAGAGAATTTCCACAGAAATGTATCTTTCTCCTTTGGAAGTTTGATAGTCTTCAGTGCTTTTCTGATCCTGTAGTTATGATCTTAAGGTCCTTTCCAACCCTAATTATTCTGTGAGTAGATCTCTAAATGTGTATCACTGTTCTAGACGAGTGCAGCTAAAGCTAGAATCTAACTTTTGGAAACTGTTGGAAAAAGCCTTAATTTTTCTCAAGTTGTACATTAAAAAAAAAGGACATAAAATCACTAGTCACTCTAGGAAGGCTTGGCTGATGTGATTACAGAAATGGCCAGGAACTACATAAATTACATTCTTTACTTACAATGCTATACAGCTGCCCTGTAACTTTAAAAAGCCTTTCCAAAAATACATTCCACAGAATTGCCTGAGTCTACTGCTGCTCTCTCCTTACAAGGTTTAAACTGTGAAGAACAATCTGCATATCCAGATGTTTTCTGTTTTCCCTAGATCTTTATGTCTTACTCTACAACTTCTGCCAAGAGAGAAAGGGATCCATACTTGCTGTGGTTTGCAGTGCTGAAAACTGTAACCATGAGTTGGTCAGTTGTTTTTTTCCATTCTGCAATGACAGAAGACTTGTGCTGTCTCTAACCTATGTCATGCTGTTAAAAGCTGGTTTACCTGGTAGATTTTAAAATAAGCAACACAGAAAATTTACAAAACAAATATTGAACAAAAACTTGGATCTGAGCTCCTGAGCTCAGTAGGTACTTCTGAAAATCCCTCAGAATCCTCAAGTGCTGTAGAGAACTTACTTTCATTCTCTTATTCTCCATCTTCTGATGGTATAAATCCTGATAATGTTGGTGTTATCAGCTGTCGCCCTTGCAGTTGAAGACAGAAGTGATCAGAGAGGATTTGGCTAAATGATACAACTTTTACATTACGTTAAGTGCCATATGATAGCCGAAACACCTCTGCGTTTTATCAAGACTCTTACCACTGATGATTCTCCCAGTGCTGCAAAGCCTGCATTCATGGCACAGTGAAAATTCAACAAAACAAACAGAACACTCTACAGAAAGAAGCCAGAAGCTCTTTCGGAAAGGCTCAAAGATGCTATTCAAATGCACACTAAGCCATGAAATGGAATAATTCCCTCCCAACCACCCGATGTATTTGCTGCAGTACCCGTGTTGTTACTGTCATTTACATACCCCACCACTTTCCTTGTAAGATAATTCTGTTTATCCAGTGAATACTGGGAGCCAAGTGCCCCAGACTTCTGGGCTAAAGACATGCTTCCTTCCTTGTATGCTCTGACCCTCCCTCCTTTACTTGTCCTGATGGCTGCAGCACAGCCCAGGCAGTACACAGGGCACTTCCCCACACGTTAAATCCACATCATCTGCTATGTGTGGGAGCACTCCAGCCACAAGATCATTGTTCATATTCCTCTTCATGAACACATGATTTGGATGCCAGTGCACAAGAAAAGTGTCTGGATAAAAATCCCACTTCACCAGAGGGGTCTAGTGCATGACTGAATTGATGAAAACTTGAGAGAGAATTTTAGGCCTGTTCCAAAGTTAACTTCCTTGTGTTCGATGTTCAACATCGCACCCATGCACCGCATCTCCACTTGATGTGGAATCAGGTGCTCCCTTCTGAACTCGTGTGATATCAGGTACCTGGGTTTCAGATGTTGCAGCACTGCCCATCAAAACGCCAAGTTCCTCAGCATTAAGCCCCAAGTGTCTAATCACATCCCCACATTTGAAACTGTTAGCCACAATATTTTGAAACACAGTGACTTCAGCTCTGAGACAGGCATATTTTCTGCCTACATTATGCTTTATTTCATCTAAGTATTTTAAAATGACTCAGTAAAAATGAGGCATGAGCATGACCACAGAGAATTATGAAATCAATAAAAGGTTCAGAAAAATTCTGAAGGGATTTCAGCTGCCTACCAAAATCAAAGCCAGACACCATCTGAAATACAAAGTTCTGATTGAGGTAACAGACTGAGTATAGCAAGTTAATTCAGCTGACTCTGAAAAGTGGATTGGGCCTTATGAGGTCGATGGGAATTTCCCTATTGATTGCAATCGAGACTGAATTGGGTACTGCACATTTTAGGAGGTTGCTCCATTGACCAGAAACTACAAAAATTGCATCAGAGAATGAGTGGCTTACAGGAATAACAATAAGTAAAATAAAACACCAACAGGAAATAAAGAATGAGCATAAAAATCGAGTCAATATGAAGGGTGGCACCACACAGACACACTGAAGAAAGTGTTTCTGTGCAAGAAGAGATGCAAGCACGTTGAGAATCAAACACATATGTAAGCACTTGCTTGAAATACGACCTAAACCTCCATTAACCCAGCAGTATACCAGATTCATTTAACCTAAAATGCAGACATGAAAAGCCACCACAGCCTACTCAGAATGAGCTGTCATTTTCCAGTGTTACTCAAATGACGCTGTCTCCCCTTTAACACATTTGAGGATTGGTAAATCTCTGTGCCTGGCTATTGAAAATGTATCAAAAGTATCTGTTTGCAGATCAGATTAGATCTCTCCTGCAAATAAGGTTTTAAATGAGTTTTCGAAGTCATCCTGTACTGTCTCAGTTAGAAAAGCCCCAAAGAAGGTTATTACACAGTATTTTCCTACTTTTTCTGAATCTAGGTAAAGAATAGGAACACAGATAAGCAAACTAATGAAATTCCACTGCATTCTAATGACGGGGTGCCTGAATCTTACAGAGTAATGGCATGGGGTTTGCTGTAGAACACTTCTAGCTGGCCAGTATCTTCAGGCTGGGAATGGTTTATATTTTGGATGTCATTTATTTGTCATTGTTCTTTCTATTCACCCTCCTCAGTAAGACCAATTTGTTCTTCTGGAACTAAACTCTTGGTTTACCTCTGCTGCTGTAAATCTGTGGAGTTCATGAGGTTCCTCTAGAGAGGGATGCCCAGTTCTGTCCATGGGGCATGAACAGATGTTTGAGTGCACTGGCCCTGTAGGACTTTTGAAGGGTTTCTGAACTCTCCTTTTCTTGACTGGCACGCTCAGCAGCCTTGCAGAAGCCTGTGAATCTTCAGCATGTTTTAGATCTGTCCTGGAAGAATAGAGCTATTTGTCTTTGCCACATTAGAAAATGGCTTGCATGCCTACATCCTGTGCAATTAGTTTATGAACCCTCTTTTGTTATTTTTGTCATGTATTTCTGTTTTCACTTCTGATGTCTTATGAATGTTGCTAACGCAATTCCTTTCTTCTCCTGCTTTCTTCATCTTGGCTGTGCTGTGATCCTCCAAACAGCTGATGCTGAAGCATTATAAAAGAGGGTGACTCTCTGAATTGACAGAAATGACTAATGACGATAGTACAGTTAAAGAGTCAGCGTGGGGCTTTTCCCTCCAAATGGTAACTTCAAATTGCTGTAATGTCACGTACAACCAAGTATACTTCAGAAAGATCGGATGACGTAGATGTGTTTTAAGTATTTACATGTTTCCTATAGGAATTTTCTACATGGCAAATTACCCCTTTATGGTTTATTTTACATGATTTTTTTTCTTTTTGTTATTTCATTTTAGGCAATTTGGGGCCATTGGGTCACGTCTGACTGGAGCTGGTTGGGGTGGCTGTACTGTGTCAATGGTGCCTACTGACAAGCTGAACGCTTTCCTAAAAGATGTAAAAAAAGCTTATTACCAAAGTGATGTCCAAAGGTTAGCACTGGAGAACAGTCTGTTTGCCACCAAACCTGGAAGAGGAGCTTTGGTTTTTGTTGAGGCCTGAAGAACGCAGGAACTCTGAAAGTGTGTAGGGCATTTGAACTGGCAGTACTTCCCATGCCACAGCAAATGAATGCTTTTGGTGGTTTTTATTGTAATGAGCAGTTGCTATTATCAAAATATATTCCTGAAGAAGCGATTAAACACTCTGATTATAAAGTCTTTTTTTTTTTCTTCCATACTAAAAATATCTTTCAGTAAAAACACCGATTTACCAAAACCAGTTGATAAGGAAAACTGAAACTGAAATAAAGATACTTGGTTATAGTGGGTCCATTCTCTTCTCCATTTACTGTTATAAAAGTAAGACTAGGGGGAGCAATGAGCTTTTTCATTGCAGAGTAGGAACCCTGCAATGCCTGCAGGGCTGTGCAGTGCTAATTCTCTTTGGGTGCTGGGTATTCTTTTGTTCAGAGGCCTATAAAAATGGAAGATTAAGCTGAAGCATTAAAAAAACTGGGAGGACTTTGCTAAACATGAGAAGTTTTATACTCTCCTCGAATAGGATTATTAATGTTGCAATTAATTATAATAATTGGATGAACACCTACAGGCCAAAGAAAACATTAGGAATACATTATTCTAAGCAAGAAAACTTTCCTTCCAGCTACGTGTCTGACGTATCTTTGTGCAAGGATGACTTGTTATGAAAGTTTCAACAAAAACAAATGCTGTGAGCTGTGCAGTATGAGAATATATTCCCCTAAGTGAATGAACAAATAACAAAGTGGAATTTGGTTTTGAGTTCTCCAGACACAATATTCTGATGGTTGAGCCCTAGCTGTGCTTCTGCAGGGTAGAGCATTTGCATTTTCATGAAGAACTTACAAAGGACTAATATAATCATAGAATCATAGAATAGTTAGGGTTGGAAAGCACCTTTAGATCATCTAGTTCCAACCCCCCTGCCATGGGCAGGGACACCTCCCACTAAACCATGCCACCGAGTGGTCCACCTATCTAATTGATGTCTCTCTAACTTAGAGACAAGGATGTCATGTGAGACAGTGTCAAACGCTTTGCATAATCCACTGAGGATGTAAGGAAGCAACTAAAATCAATAAGGAATAGTTAAAGAGATAATTCAGTTGTACCAAGCAAAATAGGCAAGACCAAGAGCAAATGTCATTGACATGTTATGATAACCTCCTGTCTCACTCCCACTTTATACAGCTGAATCTCAAGTTTATAGCTGCAGAGGGCTAAAGTACAGTGCCCGCAATTCATGACACATCTCTTTGGCAGGAGGAATAACATTGATTACAGAAAGGTGGCTGTACCTCAAGATACCAAACGATGCCCAAACCCTGTTTCCAAGGGGGAGGTTAGGGACCTATGCCCTCTCCCACAGTCCACCAACTTACATTTCTGTTTGGTTTTCATGATGGATATTAGAGAAGGTTTGCAAATGTCATAACCCTTGAAGCTATTAAAGACAGCAAGATTTGTCCCTCTGCACATTTTTTGTGATGCTAAGCACAAGCTAGTGTTCAGAAGTCTGCATCAAATTAGAGATCCCTCAGCAGAGATCTTCTGTACATTACCCACACTAATTCCGGCCAAAACCAAATTCTTAAAGGCTACTAATTCTGCAAGAGGACTCTGCCAAATCTGAGCACAGCAGATGAACAACAGCCAACACAAACTGCCAAATCTTTTCAGGAACCTCAGAGAGGACGTGTGATGGTAACACTATCACTAGAGAAGATTCCTGTTGTCTGACAGCCAGGAAAAGTGGAACAGTGAGTGCTGTAGATAAGCAAATCAAGTCCATAGGGGAGGAACAGTATAGGGTCTAGGCATAGACACAGGGAGAGATGAAAAAGATTTGGAAGGAGGACATTTAAAGGATGCATTTGAGAAGGAGAAAGCAAGGGATAAGCAAGACAGTTAAGAACAAGAGGTGCAATTATAGAAAGGTTTAATCTCAAATCATTATTGCTATCTGTGGAAATTGAACATCTTGTAACCCTTTTGTAATGCGTAGTACATATGCCATAAGTTCAACTAAACCCGTAATCATAGAACTCTAACAAAATCAAACAAGAGGTAAATATTTTCAAGAACTCCAAGAAAACCTTAGAGACTGTAAGTAAAATAATGCCATGGTTTTGTTACAAATGGCCTTATTAAATATAATCTTCAGCTTAACTGAGTTCCTGTTTATTATCACGACACACAGCCATGGAATCTTCCCCAGTACATGCAGACTGCAGTACCTTTCAGAATTTTCCTGTCAATGAATGTTATAAATAGATATTCTCATAAACAAAGAAAAGGAGAACAGAAAACTGGCACAGTATAAAAGAATCAAAGAGAACATTCTAAACATCTGATTAATTTCTTTCCTTTTTTATTGCTTCAATGCCTTCAATGTCTCTTGTATTGCTTCAATTTAATGAATCCGTGTTTGGGTTTTTTTTGTTTCCTTTTTAAACCTTTGAAGAAGTTTTTTACATGATGGTAAACACCCGATAGTTAGAGCATGAGAAAAATGTACCAGCCTGTGTAAGGTAAGCAGCAATGGTAGTAGTAGTATTTCTAACAATAAAGTAAGATGATCTTGGTTTGGATGAAAACTTCTGTGTATGAAGCAGCAACTCCTAAGCATATTTCCCAAATTAGTCCTTCCAGATGTGTATTTTTAATAGCTTTTTCTAACTATATTTTCAAGATCTCTTCTGTAGCTAAAATAATGCTAATTGGTACATAGAACCACAGATAGCATTGTTTAGGTTGGAAAAGACCTTTAAGATAATTAAGCCCAACCATTAACCCCGCACTGCCAAGTCCACAACTAAACCATGTCCCTAAGCATTGTATCTACATAATCTTTTATGTATCTTCAGTACTTCCAGGGATGGTGACTCTACCACTTCCCTGGGCAGCCTGTTCCAATGCCTGACAGCCCTTTTGGTGAACAAATGATTCCTAATCTCCAACCTAAACCCCCCCTTGAGGCACAAGTTGAGGCCATTTCCTCTTCTATCACTTGTTACTTGGGAGAACAGACCAACACCCACCTCACTACAACCTTTTTCAGGTAGTCGTAGAGAGCTACAAAGTCTCACCTAAGCCTCTTTTTCTCCATACTCAACAGCCCCAGTTTTCCTTCAGGTGCTGCTCATGAGAACTGTTCTCTAGACCCTTCACCAGCTTTGCTGTCCTTCGAATGCACTCCAGCACCTCAGTGCCTTTCTTGGAGTGAGGGGCCCTCTTCACTTCTCCAAGAAACAAAAGCTCTTACCATTTTGTGATCGCTATGCCCAAGACAGCCTCCAACCATCACAACACCCACAAGCCCTTCTTTGTTCACAAACAATGGGTCCCATCCCTAGTTGGCTCTCTTGCCAGCAATGTCAGGGGGTTCTCTGACATGCTCCAGGAACCTCGTGGACTGTTTCCTCACTGCTGTATTGTATTTCCAGCAGGCAGCTGGTAAGTTGAAGTCCCCCATGAGAGCAAGGGCTAGTGGTTGAGAGACTTCTCCCAGCTGCTTACAGAATATTTCATCTGCCCCTTCATCCTGGTTGGGTGGTCTGTAACAGCCCCACCATGATACCTGCCTTGTTGGCCTTCCCCTGATTCTTACGCACAATTCAATCGTATCGTCATCATCACTGAACTCCAGACAATCAAAACACTTCCTAATACACAGTGCAGAGCCAGCACCCCTCCTTCCTTGCCTATCCCTCTGTAAAAGTTTACAGCCATCCATTGCAGCATGCTCACACACATGTATATTTGGAAAACTAACAATTAAAAGTCAGAACATATGCAGAGGCAATGCATCCAGTCAGCATGACCTATTATCATCAGTGGGGTGTGATTTTATCTTACAGTAATGTCTGACGTAAGTCATTCAATCATGAGTTTAATCTTAATGTGCAGTAAATGGGTTCTAAATCTTTCCAAAAAGTATTTGGAATGGAGATACTATTAGACATCTAAGTGCAGTAACATTGCCTGGTGCCATATTAATACTCTGTATTATCTTAATCCCATTGACATGTAGTCTTCATCACTGTACTTGCTGACTGTGTATCTTGTACACAGGAACATGCTCATGCTCCAAAATAGAATGAGGGTAATTTTACCATTCACCAGACAGAAGAGGATAACCACTGTATATTTGACATTTGCTGTCTCGGACGCAGTGCACACACACACACATATGGCAACCTAATATATAGTAGTTACTTACATAACATCTTAAATATTGGTTTCTCATTCATATGTTCTGAATGCCAGCTTTTATTTTAGTAACTGCTGTGCACTTACTCAGTATAAACCTCCTGAAATTCCTCATGGAGTCCATGTATCTCTCTAGTAACATTTTGATATGTTGGAGCAACTGCTGTGCTACAGATCAGTCAAGTGAAAGGCTTGCGTTTTCAGCGAACTACAGTTCATTTGCATCCTAAATCCGAATCAGATACAGTTAAACAAAGATAGATACAGAATAAGATTCACAAAAAGCTACCTTGTTCTACAAAAAGATACCTCACAAATCATAGCTGTTACAGGCAGGACTGAATTAGTGCTCTCTGATTCTTGTGACTGTGTGCTTCAGTAAGAAAAATGAACTCTATAATAGGACTTAGACTGCAAAGTAACAATACCATGAAACCAGATATTGTGAAACTTGTGAATCATGCAGCATATGAAATTCTATTTTAAATGCTGATTTTGAGATGGAAGGCTAGCTATTAGCAACAGACTAGTTCACAATATAGAAAGGAGCACACTAGGGAACATAAAACTGCAACTGAAAATCACTCCCTGTGATACAGCCTTGTTTGACAGATTTTTCCCAGCACATGCAAGACTGGCAGAGAAAGTGCTGCCAAGCAATATTGCTGTCACATCTGTCCTACCTCAGCTCTTTAGTTTGGCCAGCTTTTTCATGGAGCACTCTTCTGATATTCAATACCCCATAAAATAGAGACAAAAGATTAATTCTGTTCTTGATCTTATCTCTTATTCTCTGCCCTCTGCTTTTGGACTTATGTCAGAAGTAATTAACTATGAGATTCTGCCAGATACCACATTACAGCCTCCAGTAACAACACACTAGGAGACAGAATCTGCCAAGGTGCTAATGGTGGACAGAACCTAACCTCCTCTGTAATCTCTCATACTTCAGAAGGACTGCAGTACTCAGTCTAACTAAGGTAGTACAACCAAGATTTTGGAACAGCTTTTGGAGCCCCTAAATCCTCTGCAGATGTGGACACTGGTTCAGCAGAACATGTAGTTACCTCGAGTGAGAGTTTGCACATAAAACTGATGTACCCAAAACCTCACACGTAATTAAGGCACTCATGCCAAATTTGTCATAGGTGTAAGATCTAGTAATGGAAAATCTACAAAGGAGTAAAAAATGTTGAAGCTAAGCAGATAGACACTAAGGACCTTTCAGAATTAATTAACCTATAAAATGTTTGAGATTGTTTTCCGATAGCAATGATTCTGCAGAAGTAACAAACTGGATGAGGATCTATACAAAAGGGTTTAGTATATTTACTGGATTTTAAGTGTAATGCATCATGAGAATTGCTGTTGCCTCCTAAGGACTGCACTGTTGGCCAAAATTATACATTAAATATTAAAATGAAAAAAAATATAGAAGTCCTCTCCCCACAAAAGCATGTCTTTGTGCACCTGGCACATGAGACTCAAATAACTCAATAAAGATTAAATGTACCTCAAACTGAAACACAGCAGTGCCCAGGCAGCTGTCTCCCTTCCAGCCAAGCTGTGTGTAATTCGGGGTGGGAATAAAAATATGTTCTATTAGCAAATGATCAAGCCAAATGTGTGGGATGGTGGGATTTTTAATCCAAATTAATTTCTGAAGGGACACTGAAGAAGGTTTGTATGAAACTCTTACAGCAGTTCCTGAAGATTACTATTAAATGCCTTACTTTGCCAAATTTCATATAATGGAGGGTTTCACTTGTATTGTTCTACATTTTCTGGTTTCTTATCTGTCCCTCATGTGACAAATATATATATAGATTTATTTTTGTTGGCTAAGCTGTTCCAACTTAAAACAACAAGTGGGATTTTTACTCATGTTTCTATTGACCAATTATTGGCAGAATTAAATTGTTCTGACTAACGCTGAAGGGCTTTCAACTGGTTTTCTCCCAATGAACATCTTTTCTTGTAACTGTGTGCTTCCTGTCCAGACTTCTGTCTAGAGAAGAACTAAGACAAGAAGACCCTGTCCTTGAGGAAGTACAAGCTCTAACTTTGATAGCTGAATTTAAAAGTCTAACAGAAAAGAGGAGCTAAAATCAGAACCAAAAGAGCCTAGCAAGGATTAACAACAGAACTTCTGTCAGATGAAGTTAAAAGCTTTACAGTAGAATTATAAACTTAATCAGAGCCAAATACCAACTATGCATGGAAAGATTTGAAGATAAAGGGTTAAAGATCAAGGGGAAAAAATAACCCTATTGTGGTGTTTTTATAGGCAGTTATTGTCAGGCATTGACCCTAAGATTCTATCCAGTTAAATTCCTGTGCAATGCTTTCTACAGCCAATCCAACTCTATCAGCAGCAGAACAGATGATGAACTTTCACAAGCCTTGGTTTTTTTACATTGCTCTTCAGAATACCATTTGCAAGAATGAGAAGAGGCCTGGACAGTTTTTGTTTCTGATCTATAACCTGATGATGGTGAATGGGGAGAGAGTGGGACAGTGTTGCAAATGATTTTCAGTATTTCCTCTAGAGGGAATACATGGCTAGTGGAAGCCGCTTCAATAGATGACTTACAGGCCACTCGCTATTGTTGAAAAACTCCAAAATTTGTCTTGTCTGAAATTCATAAAATAACTTTCTTGGTTATGAGATTTTTGGGGGTTTGCCTTCACAAAGCTTATTTTTGGTAAAACAAAGTAAATGGTTAAATGAGTAAAATTTTTTAGAAGAAAAAATAGACTGATTTGTGTGATTTCTTATTCTTGTACTAAACTAGCAGCCTCTTGTACACAACCCACCGTCAGTGACCTTCTTTCTCCCTGTCTTAGCTGTGCTCATTCAGCAAGAAAAATCTGGTCAGATCCTTGAAAAGTGAGGGCATGACCATGCCAAGAAATGCACATCAACTCCTGCAGCACCCCGGAGTTCAGGGCACTGAGATGCTGGTGCACATTTTATACTTCTGTTCTGTCACTAAGAAAGTGGCAGTGACTGTAAACTCTTTCAAGCAAGCCTAAGGGGCTGAGTTAACAGAGTCTGAATCTCAACTTCAGCTCCACTAATGAGATTTATTTTATTTCTATGTAGGTGGTCTCTTATTTCTTAAATGAAATTAGCATACAGTTGTTGCCTGATGGTTTTATTTATTTTTTGAAAGTGCCGACTACTGGACTTGCCTTCATAGCTCTAGAGTTTCCAGAACTGACTTTTGTGCTCCACAAGCCTATTTTCAGGAAATATTTTGTAAGAGGAATGATATTTTGACCTCTACTTTTATGGCTACGAAGGCTTGTCCTTTTTCTATTTCCTTTGTCTGTTCATTAGGGGCCATCTTTTAATTCCTAGATGTGTTTTTGGAGACAAATTCCTTTCCATTAAAACAAAGCATTAAAATACTTTAAGTCTCTAGACAAATTTATGTGTTTATGAGGTTCTATGCTGTGTAATGGCCTGAGTGGTGCACTGAAATTTACATATTTGTCCATTTTTAGGTTCTCTCTGGACACTTCCTGACAAGTTAATTAGATGTCTTTTGCTCATTATATAATTGCACAAAACTCCATCCATCTCACTCTGCCTTAGCTGTAAAATTAATAGAAGGTTTTAGGCTTTTAATCAGACCATGAAAAGTTTCAACATCCTGTGTTTTTGAGGGTGACATAGATGAGTGCTATACAGTGTTTCTAACTTTAAAGCTTTATTACAGTTTTGCTTTCTCTAATTCATGAATTTATAATTCATACTCTCAAAAAAAAGGAACACTTTTCAAAATGAACATCATGCACATTACAATAAACATGTCAGCAAAAGGGCACGTACTAACAGTTTCTGGCAGCTAATTTGTTAATTTATTCTTTTTATATAAATGGACAAATTACAACTGCCCATTGTGGCCACATTAAAGGCAGAATGGTGTGGAAATTTCTGCTCTCAATAAACCCATAAAGAAGTGGACACAACTTATTTTTAGACAGAATTTTGCTCATAATGTGAACAATCACCTAAAATCTGCTGAGAAAAACATAATCAGTTTCACAAGAAGTCTGAAGTTTTCTTTTTATCCCATTAGTCAGCCTAACAACAAGTTTTAGACTTTTTCCTTGTAAAGTTCATAAAAACAATATGACAAATAAAAATACCACACTGAAAGCTGAGAAAAAAAGTTTTCCACTCTTCTATATGATGTTGCGAAACTTGTTGAAGCCACTGAAGTTACACTACTATAACACAGAATCTGACACTTAAATATACTGAGTAAGGGTTGCCCTGCTGTAACAAGAGCTGCTGAGATTTGACAGTTTCCCTTACAAGTCAGCTGTGAGTTCCTATGCTCTACATCAAAAGGCAGTGGTAAACTAGTTTGCCTTTAATGTGTTGTGTGCAAACACTTCAATATACGGAAGATCAAAATTCTAAGAATTTCCATCAGAAAATGTCTCGGGGGGACTCCAAAGCCAGCCTAGCTAGAACAAGTTTATATATATCAGGAAAAGAACAGAATTAAGTAGGAAATGTTACCTTCTGAAACCCTTTTAAGATATAACCAAAAAGGGCTCCGAATATCTGAACTACAAAACAAATCATCGCTACATTCAGAAAGATATATCAGGCAGAAATATGTCCAAATTCAGAAAATACCGTAAAGTTCTTCAAGATTTATAGGTGCTTGGATCCAAAATGTTCAGAGCCACAACATAACCACATCAATATATAAAGCTAGAATCCAAATACAATAGGAGTTTCATTACATTTTGTGAGGTTTGATTTACGTTTCTCATTCAGCCTTATTCCCCCAAAATCTTACAGAACTAAAGTAACCAAGCTGAAGTGCAGCCTTACTTAGGACATCTTAAATCATGTGTTAGGTTAAAGGATAACAAGATGAAGAACCAATCAAATCTTTCTCTCTGTATTTCGAAGTTTCTCTCTTTTAGGCAAACCACTTGCTGAGATTGTCTGCATTACTGTGGTCTGTCTCAGTCTAGAAAAGAGAAAACCGTCCCAGCTATTGTGGATCATAGCAGAAAAAGGAAGCAAATTAAATGGGTGAGACTTTAGCAATGCATTCTTTTCCCTGCCCCAGCTGGTTTAAACCACCTAGGCAAAAAGTCTGAAGAAATGTTTTCAAATGCAATGCAGGTTGGGGGTCAAAAAGGATATGGTTGTTCATAAACTTCAGTACAATTAGTCCTGCAATTCATGAATATAGCACAACATTATCTATTTCATGTGCCTTAAGATAGTAGGAGACCAAAAGGCTTTGGCCACAAGTCTGAAGAGCACACACATTCTTGGTCTGAACGGATACAGGAGGACTGTACAAACGGAAGTGTCAGTAAAGGATATTATCAAATTAACTGCCTGAAAACAGTAATAGGACAGGGAACTTTTACATACATATTATTAAAAAAAATATTTATGTTCAGGATTTTTTTTTTTAAACTAAGTTCCTCCCCCCCCAAAAAAAGAATCAAAACCCAAAGCACAGTACTGAATAATGGTGACAGTGGTATAGGAAGGGATCAGAATTTCTGACAAAGACTGATGGCAGTGATCTAGTAACACAGGAGACCATTCTCCATTCCAAGGAGGAAAACTGCAGACTGTAATAGGTATAAACCCAAGTCCTTAGCATGGAATACAAACACCTGCAAGTAAGCTAGAGTGAATTTAAAAATCAGTGCAGTATTTTATGCAGAGTAATTAAAAAAAAAAAAAGAACAAAAGGTGTGTGATAAATTAAAATTGTATAAAGAACCTACTGAATCCTGTTCTAAACTGCAGTTTACTAGAATCAGGGCTAAAGCACTTTCCTTTTCTCAAGACTGAAAGCACTAAAATATGGTATAAAGCACCACTGGGGAAAAAAAAAAACA
Source organism: Forpus xanthops (assembly GCA_032466535.1). Lineage (NCBI taxonomy): Eukaryota > Metazoa > Chordata > Aves > Psittaciformes > Psittacidae > Forpus > Forpus xanthops. The sequence continues at coordinate 57,837 of JASSUY010042839.1, forward strand.
AAAACATAAAAACATATAAGAACACCCAGTACAAATACAGGTTATAAACGTACTCTTCAAAACCACTGAGCATAATCTACACAACAAACATACAGATTACATTTACGTCTTATTTGCCTACTTAAAAACTCCCCACACACCTAAAATTACTGCACCTGCAGATCACTAGTGTTTTTCAGTTTATTTTCTCCAGTTACATGTATTGCTCTTTTCTCACCATAATCCTCTATATTCTGATTTGTCACTATGTAGATAACTTTGCTCTGTAGAGCATTTCAGTACCATAGTTTATAAATATTAACAGAAGCATGGCTTTTGTTCATGAGCTACCCCTACTGTCCTCCTTTTAATATCAAAAGTACATAAAGCAAACTTCTGTTATGGTTTTGGATTCCTTTGGCATATATCTTGTATTCATAATCTTCACCTGTTTCTTCATCTGCTATATATTCCCTATCTTCAAGTAGATTTTTGCAAATTGTATGCTCTGCTAACAAAAATATAAAGATCGTACAGTTTCTCTTACATGCAATACACAAATGTTGCCATAAATGATCTGTTGATTCACTGGAAACTAGACAACATCTTGCTAATACTAGTGATAAAGTACAGATTCTTAGCTCTGTGTATCTCAGATGCTTTTAAGACTGCTGTCAATAATCCTAGATTCCTAGGGTGGTAGAAAGTAGAGAGTAAATACCCAGTCTGACAAGACTGGCATCTTTCTGCCTGCCTGTCCCATCCCACCTGTCTACTGAAGTGAAATATAAACTGTAAACTACATGCAAGTGCCGCAATGAGGGACGGGGACGCAGTTTGATGCAAACAAAAGTCTGTTTATTTTATCAAATCTTACACTTATATACTTTTCTCTTATCAAGAAATGCTATGTGTCTGTTTCTAATTGGAAGCAGTGCCAAGTGTCAGCAGTGCGTGACCCTACATGCAAGTATCCAACTTTGTGAACTCTGAGCAGGAAGCAGGCTGATGGGATTTTACCTGTGTGCCACATAGAAATATTGAACTTTATGCAGTGCACACATATATACGTGCATTGTCCAAGCGCAAGCCTTATGTTCTACAAGGCTCCCCAGTAACTCCATTACTGCGATAAATAAATAAAATGATTACTGGACAAATACAGTATGTAAGCAGGACTGCTGCTTTTTTAGACAGACCTTTGGTACCCTGAAGTCCATTCCAAAAAACTGTAAAAGAAAGTTGTTCCCTTCCTGAATGTCTTGAAACAAACAAGCAAGAGTTCTAACTTGCAGTTTTATGGTAACTTGTCAGGCATCCATGAAAACAAAGCCAGATCTTAACTGGGCAAGCGCATCTTAGCCACAGGTTATAAAGCAGACACAGATGTACAAAAGTATCGAGACAGGAAAAGAAAAATTTGGAAGAACAGTGAGAAAAGCTTTACATTTCTGCATAACAGGAAATCCACTGGAAAAAAAAAGAATTACAAATAACCACTAACATGCCTCATTTGCCTTAAAGAAATAGAAGAGCTCCTAAAATGAGAAATAACATCATTGAATAAGAACCACAAAGTGAAGACTTTATTTCAAAAAATGTCTTTGAACACAGCAGCTCAGTGCACAGAGAAGATGATGAAGTGGAAGACAAAGAACTGCTAAAATAGAACTGAAATGGAAGCCAAGATGAAATAACCTCCTCAAGTTCTGATGCTGGCAGACAAACACCATTCAAAAGAAGTTTTCCAGCAATGACATCCCATAGGGCTTCAAAATAATTTATATACTCACAAGAAGAATGTGTGAGAATAATGTTTCAGACTGCTGAAAATTAGTAAAAAGGGTAAGGAGGTACCAAGCACTTCCAGATCGGTCAATTTGAATTCTTAGCAAGATGTTAGAATAAAACAGGAAGAAAGGTTATTTAATACTGAAATATGCTGGTTCACAGCAAACATCTATGCCAGCAGCCTGCAACTCACAACTTTTCCTTTTGCCTTAGCAGCACACACAGGTTATGTAGTCACCAACCTTTTTCAAGGCCTGCTATGTATACAGTCATAGGGATAGTCAGTTCTTCACAGTTTCAGAAGCATTTAAGAAAAGATCTGTGACAGTGAACATGTATTTGGGCAACATATATAAAACATGCAGTTACTGGAAAGTACTCTTCCCTGGTTTTACTTGTCCTTTGGTTTATACTATAACTGAGAAGGCAGCAGTCCCCTCCAGAAGCTCAATTAATGTCAAAGTGTGTCTGAGAGCAAAGCAATGACTCAAGGAGCACAAATAAGGCTTTTTATTTGAGCACAGAGCTTCAGAAAAAGGATGTGTGTAGTCACATGTCTCAGCAATAAAATCAAATGAAGACAACATTGAAAAGACATGGTTTTTCAGACATAACTCATGACTTTCTGAAATCGAGCATGGAAACTCTTTAGTCCTAAGATGTGAATTTATGAAAGACAAAATAATGTCCCGACTCCAACTGATTATAATCTAGTCTTGCTCACAACATGGTGTTTAGAGATACGCTGTCTGAAGATAACACCCTTTCCCATGGAAAGGTGTGGCAGCAAGCAGGTGGACAAGGGCCTGAAAAGCTGATCGGTAGAAATAACAAGTTGAGATATCGGTGCAAAAACAGAAGATGGAGAGCACCTCTGCTAGGGTATTGAAGGCAGAAATGATATTGCCTATTAAAATCAGGATTGGTCTCAAATCCTTGAAGTGCTTTCCTGCTGTAGTGTTCCCACTGAAAAGAAGAAAATGGACAGAGCGGAGCAGAATTGGTAATAAAAAAGATAGGGTTAAAGAAAAGCTAATGTCAAAGATGGTGCCAAGATAATCAGAGGGAGGAGGGGGAAGGAGAAAAGGATCCAAAGAACATGAACACTTTCTCTTCCTCTCTCAATTCCCAAAGGTTCTTAATGTCCCAGGGCTGAGCAAGACAGGGAGAGGCAGCATCCAGCCCAGTTGGCCAGCCTAGTGAGAACAGCAATGGAGAAGTCACCTCCCAGAATGTGGCTGAGCCCTGCAGCCTGACAAGTCAAATAACAAGGTCTTGACAAGATCTGAGGACAGCTTGAATCACAGAATATCTGTCAAAGAGGAAGGGGTGCAGGATGACTACTGATACACCTTCTTTTACTGCAACCACCAAGCTCAGTGGCACTGCCAGGGGCCATACCTCAATGCATCTCAACATTTCCTGAATTGCTGGCTCTGCCTCTGATAACATGATTACAATTGGAACTAAAGAAGGACCTGCATGTTTGAAAGCTGACGTTTTCCAAATTACATCATTTGGTTTAATTAAAACACTGTTTCTTCCCACAGATTTCTCATTTGTGTTACACATAAACACTAGATACTCAAATTCGTAAAGAAATTTAAACTTAGCAAGATGGTCAGTATCTCAACAGGACTTCTTTTATAACTCCTATGACCTCACCCATCAATCCTTATGAGCAATGCAAAAATAATAGCTCTGAGGTTTATTCCTTTTCCTCTCACGTTCTTTCACATTAGTTAAGTCCAGAAACCATTTAAACAGACATAAGTGTTTAAAAAGAGTTAATAAGACTTTATTAATAAAGACTTAATCAATAATAACCAGGACTAGACAAATCCTGATTTTGACAAGCTTCTTAGCAACAGAATTAACATTCATTTACAGTCCACTGGTGGACAGTTTAACGAAAGGCACAATATACCCCAAAGAACCTTTTTACTGCTGACAGTATTACTTGGATTAAAATTAACACAGCATGATTTTTAAATCCCAAATTGAGTCTGCAGGAATGGCAGTTAAAAAAGGGTTGGTTTTTTTACTCACAAACTGAGCAAACTTGATCTGGAAGTTATTAACAGATAATAAACATAACCTTCCCCCACTCACTCCCAAGATGCCATCTCTACAGTCACTTTTAGAATACATTTATATTTTTACAACATGTCATCCTACAGAGAAGAGCCTCACAGGCTTTCATTTTATCCAGTTTCTCCCTTACTGGTAAGGAATTAGTGCCTCCTCTTCAACAGAACACAGTTCCTTGTTAGGAGAAAGAAGTGGAGTGAAAGGAGAAGGAAAAGCTGGTTTGCTTCATGATAAATGTTACTAAATTCAGAATGGCTTTTGTCATTCTAAAGAGAAAAGAAAGCAAAAAATTAAAGCAGGTCAACTTTAATGTGTGCTGCAGCAATCTGCTTCAGATACCCAATATACCTAACCCATTATCAAACAGACTCAACAATAAGCAGAGAGACCAGCCACTACTTCTCATAAAGCCTTCTCTTAAAGAAATGCTTAAAAGCAGCTTTGGAGATTTTTAAACCTCTTGTCACATGATGCATCTGCACCCTTTTGGTGTTTAAAATGAACTAGCTTATTTTGTATGACACATGCAAACTAAGTTGCATTCTGGTTTTCTGCAGAATGACCACAGTCTACTATCATCAGACTAGGCTGAGATGCACATTTTTCAATCCTTGCTTTTCAAATACAGAAACAGTTTGAAAACACTACCGTTGGTGAGCTAATTAAAGATATTATACAATTAAAATCTAGGATTACTCTGTTAACCATGGCAAGAAATCTTAATTTAGTGTCTCAAATCCATGTGAGCTCTTTACAGACAAGGCAATGTGGGAAAAGGCTAGAGCAACCTTTATCGTTAAAGCAAGAAATGCTACCTCTGATTATCTAAATAGAGAACAGCACTGCTGTACAAAGTGCTGTAACTTCTAACTTCTGAAATTTCATTTACCAGATATACAAGAATTAAGAAAATGCTTTTCAAAATAGGACCTCAACATTAAAGGAAAGAAACAAGATCTTTATATGACTGGTGCTGTTGCCATCCTGTTCCAGAGACAAGGTAAGGCTTCTATGGAAGAGAATCTATTTTAGCACATTAAGATCCATGAGGCTTTATTTTGACATCAAAGGCTGATGAACAGCTTACCCTCCTTCCTCATTGTGTAAGGGACTCAAAATTAGCCATGGTGCAAACATCATGTCACCTGCTTCTCCAATTTGAAACTATCTACATTACAAGTCCTATGGATTCGTTAAAAGAAACAAGGATCGGTGACCCGAGGAAGATTAAAGAGAAAGACATTCAGTACTAAAAGGACTAAGTTCAGGATGAGTAAACCACAAAACCAGATGTCAGAGGCTGGACATTCCAAGTTTTATGTTCAAGAATACGTCAGTGATAGAAGGATATTTCAAAATGTGACCAACACATCATTCTAACAACAAACATAAGAACAACTCTGACAACCATCAGATACCACTTAATTTTTCTGAATCTTCTCAAATCTTGGGGAGGGGAGGAAGAGAAGGAGAGAGATGGCTTTCTGAGCAAGCCTAGGGAGCCAAGGTGGGCAGGCTCTGAGTAAGAGTGAAATGAGGTAATTTACAAAAAAAAAATACAATAAATAAATCAAGATTTTATATCAGTTCCATGTTACTTAAACATAGAATCTATAGATTAAGTTCTCTCCTCATCTGAATGAGAAGACTTTAAAAAGCAAAATGAACACACAGAGTTTCTATGAGTAAAAGTCACCAGAGCTACAAGCTGTATCTGCTTTACCATACTTGACAAATCTGACTTCTCTCCATAGAAAAAAATACAGCATATCTGGATTGTTTCCTGTTGCAACCAAAGAATACAAGAATAGCTGTACTCAATCAAACCAAATGTACATAGAGCACAGTATCCAGTTTCCAGCTCTGACCAACCTCAGATGCCTAAGGAAGACTAAACCCGTGGCAAGCACATAGTGACATTTCCACAGAAATCGCTCTTGGCCACAAGCATTTTGTGGCTCAGTAACCAGAGGTAGCCACTCCAACAGCTTGTACAAGTTTCTTCTGGCTAGTTCAGTAATCTTTGGAACTTTTAAATATGTAGTGTTCTTTGATGCTTAACAATATTGTATGAAAAGCTATCTCTGTTTTATTTTAGCTCAATCTGATATTTTATAGTCTCATTTGTGTTAGAATTAGGAAATAATCAAAGAACTTGTAACATAAAGTTTGCAGTGGACAGCTGAAGATTTTATATAGTAAGACATCTTGCAAACAGAAATCTCTCCTCCCAAAATGTCTTCTGGCAGAAAGAACTGAGATTCCTTTTCCTGATTCTGCCCATTTGATATTCCCAAACTACAGGATAAGAATTTCTATTTTCCAAATTCAGTATTTTCAACTTCTTATAGCATAATCAAAATTTTAATAGCAGTTTTGTAAAACATTCTAACATTAGACTATATTTTTTTCTGGCAGATTATTTTACAACACTATTTATCCAGATGCAAATCAGTTACTCTCTCTCTTTATAAATCACCATGAAAATGACCTTGTCCTTAGACCAAGATACAGAGATGCACAGTTGGTAAAGTGTACCTCACTTATCTCAGTCCTTAAACAAAGCCATCACACCTCACTTAACTCAGTTCTTAAGCAAAACAAATAGCTTAAACGTTAAAGTAAACAGCTTTTCCCAGTAGCTGTTCACTGAGGCACTGCCAGTATATAGCAATTTAAATTCTACTCTTCTCAATAGCCTTAGGAAAAGAGGCAGAAAGAGCAAACTCGATGAGAAGAGCAGAGCAGCTCTGCTCCACAACTGTTTTTCAGGATTCACCTACATTTGTTCCCAGCAGAGCTATTCCTTTATTGGGATTGTTAGCTTTATGCAGACGTTCTTTCAAGAAAGTGTTGGACATTCACAATTCTGTCTAGGAAAACTAGACATTATATGTTCTGTATAAGTTATACAGAAATGCATTATCCTGAAAACAAAGCCCATTTAACGAGTGACAAACTAGTTTGCTGCCCAAGGTGCTGCCAAGGATTTATTCCCTTTTCCCCTCTTTTTTATTACTTTGTTTTCTAGAAGCAAATTTTACTGTACAAGATACAATGAACTCATAAAAAACACTTGGAGATAAGTGATCACCTTCATCCTTGAAAAAATTTCTGCCTCCCAGCAAGCATGGGCGATCTATCACACTGAGCTATTTTACATGTGGCACATCATAGAAAAACAGCTACTGCACTGCTCACAAGTTCTGTAAGCTTAAAGTTTTCAGAGACCACTGCAAATTAAATAGTGCATATCAGCAAACTATATCAGCTCAGCAATCTGTACACCTTATCTCATTTATGAATGTGTAAGTAGCTACATATTAGTGGTCCTTTCATCACATCAGAAGTATCAGCAATATCAAGAAGCACATATAACATTTGTGGTTAGCATCCATTACTTTGAATCAGCTGCATCTGGTGAACAAGTGGGTGTTCATGCACTTTCAACATTATTACCTTTATGTCCCCTTTAGTGTTATCTCCTGTAAACTATTAGGAGATAGTATGGAAACTTGCCAAACAGCTATTTATGCCCTAACAAAATAGGGCACTAAAAAATTAAAACAAATCTGATTGTACTAGCTCAGATCTGCCTTTCTTGATATCCTACCCACACCTTATCTCAGCAATACTTTATTGGGGGTGGGAAGGAATGAAAAGTTGCTACCTGACTGACCTGAAAGTGTCTTCAGTAATATTCAGAATAGATGAGTTGAAGAGAAGACAAGCAGGCCACCCAGAAAACCAAACATCATGACTGGCCTCCAGATTATATTTCCTCTTTTGCAGTGCAAGATAGTAACTTTATCAGTGTTCGGCTTTAACATCTGCTGCTAGTTGATATCTCTGACTGGCTTTTCCAGCTTCAATACGAGATATATTTTGAACGTTATTAATTCCCATGACCCAGTGTCAAAGTCTGATGGAGAAAGTGATCTGGTTGTGTTATCTTCCAGTATTTAATATCAGTCCTGGGTAGAAACAGCTGGAAACAATATCATATTTGCTACAATAAATTTTCAGAAGAATTTGTTGAAAATCTCTCACATCTACAAAGAGCTGATTTAGAAAATATAAGTTGAAGGTGTGTGGAGGAAAAGCCACATGAGCAAATTGCTCAAGATGAGTCCCTAATCGAGTTATACAGGACATAGTCAGAAAAAAAATGATACCTTATAAACTCATATGGGAGTCTGAGTATAATTTTATCTCAATTTCTGAATCCAGATTTTCTCAATTAACATGAAGAAGAGTCAGATTAGCTCATATTTACTATTCAGTAATAACACCTGTGGAATGGGTTCTGCAATACCTCTTTCTTGTGCAGCTGCCATGCAGAGACTAGAATGAACTCTGAGCCTGTTGCAGTATCATATACAAATTGAACTACTTAAGCTTTTACGCTCCTGGGTTTTTTTTTCCACCTTAAATGAAATCATTTAACCCCTAAAAATGTTTTTTATTATTTTTTCTTAAAAACACAGAGTATCTAGACTGTCATTTGTTGTTGTAGCATGACATGAAATATCCATAAATGAAAAAGACATGAAGAATTACTAACTGAAAATGAGGCTTTATTTATAATTACCTAATCAATGAAAGTATGACACGAGAGCTCATCTCCCCCATTTTATGAGATGAGGCCAGTGACTGTTGCACATAAGAAATTCCACTAGTAGTGTTTGCACTGTCAGGGAGATTACATGGTAGATGAATGCTTCCAGAACCTCTCTGAGTAGTATTTGCATGCTGGAAGAAAAAGATGTATCTGTTATTTTCAGCCAGGGAAACACTAACAAAACATTTCAACCACCTAGAGCAGCAGATTTTAGGGTAAAGTGGAGTCAGTCCATAATTAAAATAGATTTACTGTCCTTTTTTTTCTGTTGGCCACAAAATCATCTATATAAAGGGCTTTGCATACTTTTTCATGATAGAAGAGTAAGAGGAATAGAAATATGTATACACTTTCTTTCTGATTAAGAACTGCACGCAACCCTGAGACTAACAGCAGGAACAGTATTAGCAAGAAAAAGCTGATGCACTTTTATCATGGTGGCAAACTTACACAGAAGTCTTGAAAAACAGCCATTCAAATATGCATGCACACAAAAAATATCACCCCCAAAAAAGGCACAGAAGTTCTCCCCATTACTGCCATTCAGATTTCATAATACTTTTGACTGACAAAGCAACCTCCAAGAGCCTTCAGGAATTCAGCTTGGTTCCATTTTTTCAGTAACTATTGAAATGCTCCAAGGCCTCTATGGAAATTTTGAATGAACGGCTATCAGGTGATGAGAACCTGGTAGCGCTTTAATATATTCCCTGATTTTCAAGATGGTGCTATAGGTGGAATTCAAATCTTTGGGGTCTATTTTTCTTAGTGTAAATACCTAAAAACTGTTCCTTTCCTGAAAGTGTTTATGTAAGCCTGGAGAATTTGATCTTTTATATAATTTTCTCTTTCACAGTAATGGAAAATCTGCCTTTATTCATATCTGTCTTCTTGACATTACTAGATACCAGAAGATGTCTTATAATTCCTAATTAGTTAATGACTGCCACATACACAGCAATCCAAGTGCTTTTAGATCCCCATCAGAGAAAAAGTTTACTAAAAATATGCACCCTTAGGATGCCTCCACGTAGAACACTATAAATTTATTCATATTATTTTGAGGGTCTGACACTTCAGTTCATATGTAATTATTTCTTGAGTACAGACATCTGAGCAATGTAATTCTGTATCTGTACTACTGTGTCTCATGACTGAAAATAGCATTAGGTGTCAAATATTGATCATACTTGTCTTCAGTGCCATTGTGATAAACTTGCAAGATATATGTTCTTACAAATGACAGTATCTCTGTTTATGACAATTATCAGTTTCACTACGGCAGTTGTGCAGTTATTGCTGCTTCTAAGTTGAGTGGAAACCTAGAGCAGCAGTCATCCCAAAGATGGACAGATCACCCTTTTTTTTTCATATAAAACCGTGTCTCAATTTTAATCACTTAAAACACAGAAAGGTGGTTCTGGCTAGTAAATATTAGTATCTAAAATGAGGGTTATGAATGAGAAATCATTTGAGACTTGCTTCTTAACTCTAGTACTGCTCACTAAACTGTACCATCAATTTATAGATTAGAACATCTGAAATCCTAAATCCTTTTAGTCTAAAGTGGTAGTAACAGTGAAGGGAAGAATGACTGACTTTTTCATTTAATCATGGCTGGGAAGGCACCATGCCATCTGAGCCTCTGAATGCTGTTGCCCAGAAGGCACCAGAAACGCCTCTCCATTTAAAAAGCAGACTAGTTGCTGCACACACAGATGTAGTCTCAGAATAGCACAAAGCCTGAACAGGTGCAGTTGGGCAGGGAGCTGCACGTGTACGCAGGCATGTGGCAGAGGATCCAGCAGGAGCCCGGCTCTATGACATCACTCTCCCACAGTCCGAAACTTTATCTCCAAATATTTTACACATTTATCTGTTTGCAATTTAAAAAAAAATTAAAAAAAGGCGAGAGGGACTCATGGCCTGACTCATGGCTTCAGGAAGGTGCCAGAATCCTTCATCTCAGAAAGCAATACAACTGACAGAATCCATACCAGCCCTGATTCATTTGTCACTCTTGCCATTAGATTGAAACCACCAGAAAAAAAAGAAACAGAAAAGCTGCATTACATAGTCCCTAAGCTGTGATCAAAGACAAAAATCAACTTTTTAACTTGGATTACGAACGATTTCTCATATTATGAAATACGGGATGAAATATACAATGAATTCTGAATTAGCTTGCATGTCCTTAGACCACGCATGAAAACAATACATTGATGTCAGAAACTCATTCTTAAATAAAATTTAAAAATACAAAAAAGTAATCTGGCCTACTCCAAGAGCAGTTAATCAAAGGGGACTGATTTCTGACAGCTGCTTTTGCTTGAAAAGGTAGAATCTAGGAATTTTGTATTAGTTTGAAAAGGCATCTGTTTCTAGAATGTGCAAAGCTTTGATAAAGCTGAGATAATTTATCTGCTTTCATTTTGCACAATAAAGCTGCTCTTAATATCCTTATCATATAATACTGGATGTTGACTAGAGTGACTTTATCATGCCATCGGTTTTTAAGCAAAATGATTGAAGTCAGGTGGGTTTTCTGTTCCAAAATACAGGAATGATATGATCCAGTATCATCTTACTTGTAGTGAGAAAGTGAAAGAAAACTAATGACGTTTAATCATATAAAATGAAACAGAAAAGGCTTGGGTGGCATGGTTTAGTGTGAGGTGTCCCTGCTCATGGCAGGGGGGTTGGAACTAGATGATCTTAAGGTCCTTTCCAAGCCTTACTGTTCTATGACTTTATATTATGCCACTGATGTAGAAATAGTTTGACCATTGAAAAAATGACACATTTTACTTCATAAACTATACCTACCTTTATATTTCATCCTATCAAAGATTTATTAAAACTTATTTACTTGCTTGACTAACTACTTGGAGAAAGTCAGTTCATGTCAATTATTTTTCAGCCTCTCTCCTACCCATCCTGCACCTTATCTCCACACTTATTCAGCAAAAGTCCAAACTGGCACTGTGTGCACAGAAAAAGATATTGTAGCAAACCAGCTGTTTCTCAAGCCAAAGGATAAAAAAAACCCATCAAACTCTCTCCCATAATCAAGACAGTAGCATCTTCCAGAATAGATGGGAAGCTGATGATTTTTAGTGGGATGAGAGGAAGAAGTGTTCAGATAAAGTCTGGGGAAAAGAGCATCTGCTCTGCTACTGACAATAAAGGGAGAGTTGTGAAAACCTGCATGCTTGAGCTGCAACTAGCTCAGGAATATGGGGTGGAGGAAAAGTATTTCTCCAAATTCACAGATGTTGCATGACTTCATCATTTACCAAACCTTTATCTCATTCTGGGAAAACTAGAAAGCAAAATGCATACACCAAGATACAGCCCAGGTGGTTGCTCTCCTGACAGCTCCTGCATTGTGGCTCCCTCATTTCATAGCCTTGGAGAATGTACATCTCTTCTTTACACCTCACTTTCCCCAGCTATGAATCCAAGTATAAGGACTGACTCTCTTATTTCTTCATATGACCACTGCTTCCATGTGCCTCTTGGGATGGAGTTTATAAACCTTTTTCTGAAGAAAGTTGCCAGGTTTCAGAAATCATACCTATTGGGAAGCTTTTTCTCCTTTTTCTTATTTATATTTTATTATATACGCAGTCATCCCCACGTATCATGAAAGTATTTACATAATACATGTAGAAGTTAAATTGTAATACATATCAGAAAATTATGAGAGGAAATCATATAAAGTTAGGCCACAAAGATCTAGAAATTAAACCAGGGATCTAGAAAAACAAATTTGGTTTGTAATCAGGGCATAATTTGAACATCAGAAACATTAGTCAATGCATGCCACCTCTGACTTGAGAAGTACCCCAGGTTGGAAACTTTTTCCAATACTCACAGCACAAAATTTGCTATTAGGGAAATTAAAAGTGCCAAAGGAAATCTGAATGATTCTCCTCCCCCTTCTTCTGTAGAAACAAAACCAGTTTTTGACTTATTAAAGTCCTTTCAAGGCAGAACACTCTAAAGATGAGAACAATTTATAAAATACAGCTGAAATAATGAAATTATATAGTGTCAAAACAGGAATAAAGGTCAAACAAACAATAAAATTCAGTTCACCAAATAACTTTTAAGACTCTTCCATCTTTCCATTTTTTTTTTTTTGATTGCATAATTCCCCCTAAGCAAAGTATTTATTGAAGTTTCTTATATCTGGCAGAGAAATATAATAGCTCCACAATATGATAAGAGTTCCAAAGTACTTTTGTACATAGTAGGTAGTAATATTTCCACATATGTACCATTGAAATGCATCTGTGTCTACCAGGAACGTAGCAGCAAACTGCAAATAACCACAACCTTAAGGAGATCCTTTGTTGCATATGTGTTGTTGAAAATACAACATTTCACCAATTTAACCAATTCCATGTTTCAAGATGATGGAACAAAGCTACTCAAGATACTTCCTCTGCCAACATAGGGCTGTGATACCATATACACCCTGCACTTGTTCCTGGTTTACTTAAAAATGCCAAATAAAATCTTAGCGATGACAGACTCTGTGGCTCCCCTGCTTTAACATGGAGTCATTGGATATCACTGACCTGATGTTCTGACCTCAAGAACAGATTCTTTACAAAAGTTCAGACACAGCATTTCCTAAGCTTAGATTCTCTAACATTTGCATTGCTTTGCTCTGACGTTTTATATAATTCACTGTTAGAGCTGTGAGAAAAAACAGCTTATTTTGTTCCAAAGAACAAAATCATTAAGTGCTAAGATATTAATCCATTAATTGGTTGTCTCAAGTGAGCTGATAATACAAATGAAGCCTACTGCTGTCCTTAATATCTGTACCTCCTTCATGCTCCCCTACCAAGAACACAGACCTTTAGGAGAATTCCACTAACGATGACTGCAGTTTCAGGGCTCTAAAATACCATCATTCCTGTCTAAAAACTGCATTTCCAAAATTTTAATTTTTCTTTTTATTTCAGACTTTAGGTTTTCCTAAAAAAACTATTGGAGCCTGTTGCTTTTCCGGACTACTGCAAACTCACATGAAAATTGCAGAGATCTCATGCTTCAATTTTACATAATTGCTGAAGTATATATGTATGCATTAGTCAGCGAAATGATAGCACTCTCTCCTCTTTGTTGCTGGCTCAAACCAAGAAAGGAAATATAAGTCCTATCAGTTAAGGTGGTTTGGTAACCTATTTGAAATGGCAGGTCTCAGTTTAGCTGCTGGCACAGAGTTTTGTAATAAAATCACCATTGTTGCTTTCTGGCAGTCTTAGCATATATGCCAAGTACTGAATTAACTAACAAAGTAAAGAAAAACAAGACAAAGACCTCCAGCCCTATCACCTCTAGATGCAGAACTGGAACAAATAAAAGGCAGAACATGCAAACTAGCACCAGGGCTGCTTTACCCAATCTCTTTGTCAACTGATTACTTTAGTTTTCACTATCAGTTTTGCACCTTCCATAAGTACTAAAATGCTCAGACACTTCAGAAAAAGAAAAAAAAGAATTCCTGACAGTTCAAGGGATTTGCCTATGTGGATGTCAGCTATTTCGCTATTACAAGGACCCAGAGTGAATTTAATCTACAAAGAGATCAGTTGGCCTACATCAACACGCTTTTACAAACAGTGGATAAAACAGTTTTAAATTACCAGAAGTTGCATCATTATGGATTATTATTTTAGCATTGTTAGCCTTCTATAATATGATGTTGCTCCCACTGGAATACTGATTAAAATAGGAACCAGATGTGCTTTTCAGGACCAGATTGAAAAAGATAAACAACCAGAAAATCAATTCAAATAAAAAGGATGCCCTGGGGGTGTTTCTCAAACTGAAGAAGGAGAGTGTACATATCTTTTAGAAGGGTGGGATAGGAACTGAAACACACACAAACCCAGAATTCTCACCAAAAAAAACCCTAAGAAACATAAAACATTCTACTTCTTCAGACACCTATTTTGCTTATACTCCAGGGCACCATTACCTTAAAATTGTGTGAACCAGCCAACGCCATAATGAAGAAAAATCACTACATTCAGCTTTGCTTATAAATCCACAAGAGATAAAGCTCATAGGGGAAAAAAAAAAAAACTAATTTACATTTAGACCTCAGCATTTTACAGGAATACCACTTTGGGTTACTGGCCTGTAAGTATGATACAAAGGTTCCAAAAAAATTATCTATCTTCACCTCCAGAAAGTCAGTAAATGGAAGCCTTATCTTCAAGTCAACCCTTATGGGAGCTCTTTTTTGTGCTAATTGCAGACAAGTTATCTGCAGTCTTGAAGACTAAGTATAACTTAATGGTGCCATTTCACAAAGCAGAACTGCTGTTTTTACAAGCATTAGAAAATAGCAGTGTTTCCATCCACAAAGGAACAAATCATAAAAGAAATTACAGGACCACTCCTCAAAACCACAGCTTCTTCTGCAGTTATCAGTGTGGCCCTACTGAGGCCATATGTTTTCCCCTGCACCTTCACATCTAGGCCAATAACCAGAGACCACTGAGGAGGGTGGCAGCCTCCTTGGACAAGCTTGGAGAAGAACGGATTTTGTTCACTTGAAGAGAAAAAAATAATAATAATAATAAAATAAAAAAAAATAATAATAAAAAAAAAATAATAAAAAAAAAAAAAAAACCCACACAACTTTCTCACCTATTTGCCTTAATTTCAGAAGACCTAGAAGAAAAACGGGTTGGCTCTGCTGAGAACCAACTGCAATGATTATTGTCCCACTTGCCCCAGGTCACGAGGTCATCTTGCTGCAGCTGAGTCACTTCCAGTGGGAGAAGCATAGGCCACACAATCAGGCCTGCAAAATTTGGCTTGGAACAGCACACCATATAAAGCAGAAAAGAGAACTCAGTTCTAGTTTTCATGAACAAACTCTTTTGGGTATTGGTATCTTATTTTGTGTGAATAAAATTTTGTCACCATCTGGTAAAGTACTCCATACCTAGAAGTCCTTCACTGCAGATTACCAAAACTAAAATACATCAAAAATGAAATATGTTTACACAGAACTCAAAAATTAAAAATTCCACCCCGCACAGCCTAACACACACTGATGTTACTTCTCTAAGATACGTTTTGAAAAAGGATCCGACAGAAAAAGAGGGAATTTATATGAGAAATTCCTTGATCTCTTCCTGCACCTTCCTAGAATGACCCCAGGATAATGCAGTTTACCTCTGTGGGGTCTCCTATTTTCAACTCCTATTTCCTCTGACATACTGCATAGATTAGGACCTCATTACTTTCCCCTGTTCCTCCCTAGGTCCCATATGTCTCTTCCTCTTTCTGGGCGTTCCCCAAATGTTTCAGCTATTTCCTCCCTTTCACTGTTTTTAATGTTCCTAATTTCCCCTGTCCCATAGCTGGCTCTCTACTCTCTTCCACATGCCAACACCTGCTTGCACATTACCAGGCTCCTTGGGCCACCCATCACTACTCTCATGCAAAGGTTTATTAAGCTTGCATACCCAGGCAATAGCCTCCATGAGAAGCAGTATTTGCAGATGTTCAAAGACTGTTATTGGATCAAAATTCCATTCTTTGAGACATCTTCCACTATGTTTGAGATACTGGTGCCTAAAATTATGACAAAGAACCTTAAAAGAGTATTAAGTAAAATTCTTCACCCCTTGCATTGAAGAAAGAGGCAGAAGTACCTTGACTTGACATTGCAAACAATCCTCTGGAGGCGTAAGAAACAGTATTTCCACAGAGCAAAATATCTGTAACAGAATTTGCAATGGAAGCTTTGGAGTTCTTGTATAAATTCGGCGAGTCTATACTTCCTTCTCATGCTACAAATTGTGCAAATCAACAACTATAATTAACAACTGTTCCAGTATAAGAAGAAATTTAAGATTGCAAAGTCAAGCGCTCTGATTTTGGGAAATGCTGGAGTTAATATAGCTCATCTAACCTCACTTCAACTTTAGGCTTTACAGAGATCTTTCTTTGCACTATCACAATTATTTTTCTACAGCTTAGCAACTAAAGACTCCTAAAAAGATATGTTCTTATTGCCGTTGAAGCAATGGCTATCAAAATCATGTTGGTATTGGGGATTACTGATAAAACCTCACAATCCTCATAGAAGAGTCAGAATTGCAGCAAGCCCCCAGATTTCACGATCATTTAAGACAGCTTTCTTGTCTTCCAAAGGCTTCTCAATCAAGAAAAGATATTGAAAGTTTCAGTCACCAGCAGGAACAATCAGGAAGGGCACAGCTCATTTTTTCAAGCAGGAAAACTAATCTGCAACTCAAGGTTATGGAATACATGTTAAATTTGATAAACTATTTGCTAGAGACTTTTTAGAGACTCAGAATTCATACCAGGCACTGCCAATGTATTGTTCATGTCTAACAATGCTATGAAACAAACAAATAAACAGTGTGATCTTCACAGAGGAATTATACTGAAATGTGGCTAACGAGCAAAAAAATGTGCATCAGATTCCTCTAGAAAAAGGTTTTCAGTAACTTTTCTTAAATATTTATATCTTCTTGTTCTATGGCTTTCAGTTAACTGGATTAAAAAAACCCAACTTAAATAAAACCCCTACCCAAAAAAATACAAAAACCAAAAAAACAATCAACCAACCAACCAAAACCCCCAAACCAACAACAAAAAAAACAAAACCACCAAAAAGCCCCACAAAAAAATGCCCAAACTTGTTCAGTTGGCAGCCACGTTAAGGGACTGCCACATTCTGTACTTCAGCACGAAGTAGTTCAGTATTTTAACTTCAGCACTCGAGCTGATACACACCTACTCACTGTGAAAAAGGTTTTAACAAAACCTTTCATTTCTGGGGAAGAAAAAGGTGGGCTTTACTTTCATTTAAAAGTACCTTTAGAAGTACCTGCTAAAATCGACCTGGTGTATGCACATTTATGGAACAGATCTGAAAAGCAATTTTCAGAGTATTAGTTATTTATGGATTGTTTTACGGACTTATTATTTGTGGTCAAAAGCCTCCAAAATCACATTATTTCTACTGCCTAAGTGAATACCTAGCATTCTTATGACACCTATTCCTCAGAATTGTTTTTCACGTATCTGCCACTGTTTTTCACCCATGAGGTAGAGGGATAAGCAATCTGTACCATTTAAACCTTTTAAGCAAGAGGGTTATATTCATACAGCTTTCTGACAAAGCAAGATCAAAAAAGCTTTTGTCCTACAGAAAAGGTCTCTGTTGCACTATCAAGTATGGCAGAGACAAAAGAGATGTAAGAGGTACAAACGAGACAGATGCTGCAAATACATTTAACCCAGTATCACAAAAAAGGTGATAAGGAGAAATTGCCACTATATTAGAGGGATTTCTATCAGCTGATCAAGTTTCCCCTCCTCTTTTATAGGACCAAAAAGCTGTCTGTCATGGGGAGAAAAGAATAGATCCCTTATAGTCCTAGCTTCTCCCTCACTCCTCCTCCCCTCCTCCCCCCTCCAAAATATTCTGCATTCCAGTTTCACATAACAGTAATATTTAGGTTTAGGTGGAGAATATTTTAGTTGCAACAGATAGTCTTCATCAAAAGTAAGCGTGAAAAACTAGCAACTGGATTTAACGTTAAAAGGGTAAAAATTATTTTAGTAATACGATAGCTATGATAAGCAAAGTAAGCCAGGAGTAAAGAGGCACATCAGTACAACATCAATTCTGATTAAGATCCGTTTCAGAGCCTGACCTTCATCAGTTGCTGACAAAATTCAATCCTTGCTGATGCCACAAGCTAGACAAGTAACCACCTAACAGAGCAACAGCTGCAGCAGGACACATTTAAACTCTTGGAAGTACAGCTGTTCACAGAGAGATCACTCCTTCAATCTACAAAGCTACATGCACAGAGGAGCAGGATGGTGCTTTCTTACTCACAAATATCAACTATCTGGTAATTCTCACTCTAGGGATCTTTAAATAACAGTCAATTTGAAATCAAGTGTCATATGTTGCCTTGTTCTCTTGCATGAGCTCTGAAAGAAACTGCGGTTTTGGCAGTCTCAATTTATGCTGCTACTTTGAAATCAAACGTATTTCAACACTTTCTTTTTTTCTTTTTATAATAAGAAAATCTGTCTCACCAGTCACACTAGGTGCCTCGGGAATGATGCTGACATGCTTGTTCTAACCCTGCTCTTGATAAGGACTCCGATTCCTAGCACTTTACCTCCTCCTTTCACACCCTTACTAGATTATTGGATTATTATTCTGGCCTGAATTCACACAGATTTATTAGGGGATCACGGACTTCATGGCCAGTAAGTGAGGAAATACAGTGGAGCTCATTCTGTAAACCAATTACCAACATGGATTCTCTAGTAAAGACACATTTTCATTGGATTTACTCAGTTCAGCAAATGCCTACCTATAATTCAGTTAGTAAACAGCTGGAAAACCTTACACTTCAGTGCCTGAGCGGTGTCCCTGTCTCTAACAGATGGGTAATAAATAATGCAGTCATTACAGAGAACTGCTCTTTTTCTGAACCTGCTGGTGAATTTTTAACTCTCTGAAAGCTGCACAGCTTTGGAGGGGAACAGGGCTTTTTTTCTCTACACTATTTTGCTTTTAGAACACATGTAATAGTAGACCATATAATTAGCTGAAGGTCAGAAAAGGTCTTACTCCAGCTGCTTCCTAAAAACAAGTATTAAGTACACAGTGGTAATCCAGTAGCATTTCTGCCACACACAGTCTCACATTTTGTTATTTTATATTTGTTTGTACTGACTATACCAACCTGCTTTACTGTCTACTTTGCATAGAAAAGAGCCAGTCACTGAAAAAATGTCTAGGTAAATCTCAAGACCTAAACTACTTGCAAATAACAGAATCATAAAGACAAAACTCATGCTAAACCTCACTTGAAATCCTGGACTTGTTGAAGTAGATGGCAATGCCAAAAGCTTACTTCTGTAACACTGGTTTGTGTACGAGTATGCATAGACTAAGTTTTGTCATTATCGTTTTCTTCACAAGTTCCCTCCCTTATTTAACGCATGAGATGGAAAACCTGCATTTTATGCTGTTGGAGTATTTTACATCACAGAATCAATAACATTTTAACATAGAGCACGTTTATGTGTGAGCTCAGATTTTTAAAATTCCATCACAGGAGCATTTTTACACCGAGAGCATGCAACAGAGGCAGTATGTATTGGATCTATCACACCTATTTAATTGCAGAAACTCACAGCTGTAGAAAGTGGCTGTAAGTAGACAGAGGCACGTAATATTTTTGGCCATGGCAAAAGATTTGCAGTGTAGGCCCAAGGGCAGCTAAAGAAACTGCTTTTCTGCAAAGCTTCATTTCACTTAAGGATTTTGGAAATGTTCCTGGTTTTTTTCCTTGTCTACTGACTCACAACCTCCATACGTAGGTCCCTGTCCTTTCCTCACGTTTTCCAAGCTCCCTTTCTGAACTTTCTCCCTTCAGTGCCTTCTCCCTTCGGTGCTTCCTCCCTTTGGCTTTTCTCTTCCTCTGCACATTCCTGCAAGTGCCCAATCCCAACCTTCTCACAAAATCCTAGTGCTCTCCCACCCAAAGCATTTTTCTGCAAATTCTGAGCAATAATTATCTCTTCTCTTTGCCTAGTCAGCTCACTTTCAAGGGAGTTGTAGACTACCTTACACAGATACATGTAAGGTTACCTAGTACTAGGTGATACTGCAAGTCCTTTCATTATGTACAGGTCTATATGTACATAAGATGTTAAGCCATTATATTTGCTGTACTTTTTTACAGATCCTTTTAACACTTTTTTCTTTCTTACTTTAACTGATAGCACCTTTGTATCAGAAAATGCAGTGCTTTGTGCACAGCCATCTAACTAGATGCCAACAGGTGATTACTGGAAGTCTACTAATAATTTCAGCTTTACTGTGGATTAATCAAAGAGTGCAACCTGTAGTGCAAGTCAAAGAGAGGACCATTTAATTTGCACAAGCCAGCTATTTTCCATGACTAAGTTTTAATTAGAGATATAAAGAAATATTTGAATAAGAGAACATTTTTTCATTCTCAATCAGCATATGATTAACAAGATATCAAAGCAAATAACAAAAAAGCTGAAATTTGTCTTCCCAAATCTGCCTTCAGGTGGGCTTCCATTAGAGAAAACTGAAATTGTTTTCTAGGATTAAAAAGCAGCAGATAGGCATGGTAATAACAGATATACATTTTCATGGCAATAAAGCTCAATTCTCGATTTAGAGGTAATTAACAAATTATTTTTCTATGGTCCATAAAATGTTTAGCCATCAAGTTACACTTACAGTTATGCTATATATGGACCTAGGTGAAGGGTTAACAGTGGCTAACTTAAAAAACCACACGTAAAAAATACAAAATATGATTATGCAAATTACATGCAATATTCATACCTATATATAGCTACTCTCTGAATTAGAAACTAAATATGAATACCTTATTTTATATTTATTGCTATTACTGTAAAATTTAATCATGACATAGAAAGTCAAAGTTTTCTGCAAGTTTTTTAGAAAATACTTCAGCAAAGTTCCACGGATCTAGGTCTTAAAGCTGATACTGATCCAATCATGTATATATAAAAAGTTGCTGCATATATGGGTTCTAGGTTTTAGGGTTTTTTTGAGGGGGGGTTGTTGTCATGGTTTCAGGCATAAATCAATCTGCCTGCCCACTCACTCCTCCCAACCTTCTTCCCCCCCACTTCAGGGGGGGTGGGGAAGGGGAAGAGGAACCGAAAGAATGCAACTCCCACAGATTGAGATAAGGACCGTTCAGTAACTAAGGTATAACACAAATCACCGCTGCCACCACCAATAACAACAATAACCAGAGAAAAACAAGGGAAAAGGACAGAGCTGCTCACCACTCAACGATCGAGCTGTGAACTAACTCCTTCCAGATTCCTGCCCCCAGAAGTAGAACTGGGCATGACATACTGTGGTATGGAATACCAACTTGGTCAGCCTGGGTCAGGTGTCCTATCTCTCCTTCCGCCCGGCTTCTTCCAGGCTTCCCTCCTCCCTGGCAGAGCATGAAACTCAAAGTCCTTGTTCAAACCAAAACATTCTAAGCCATAACTATAAACACTGCTGCTATCAGCACTGTTCCCAACCCGAAAATCCAAAACACAGTGCTCACCAGCTACTGCTTAAAGGGGAAAAATGACTGCTGCTGCTGAACCCATGACAGGTGTTTTCAGTTTTTGTTTGTTGTTTTTCTTTTTTTTTAATGTCCACCAAAAATGAACTCTTACAATTCAATCCAACCATATCCTGGGCTGCATCAAAAGCAGCGTGACCTGCAGATTGAGGGAGGTGATCCTGACCCTCTACTCTGCTCTCATGAGACCTCACTTGGAGTATTGTGTGCAGTTCTGGTGTCCTCAACATCAAAAGGACATG
>JASSUY010042840.1:0-17515 GCA_032466535.1 Forpus xanthops
ACTGCTCCTCCATCAGGTATCAGTGTGGTTGAAGCCCCCCATGAGAACAAGGGCCTGCGAGAGTGAGGCTGTTCCTTCAATTTCTTATTAAAACTCTGTAAATTGTGTTTTCTAAAAGGCAAAGAAACTTTCACATCATCAGAAATGTGAAGTAGATGCTGGAACAGTTCAGTAAATTTCCCTAAAACACTAACTTGGCTTTCCCATATTTCTGAAGATGATTTTATTGAAAAGCAAATACTGACTCAGTCCTGACTTATAGGTAAGAAAAGGCCACAAAAGGACAACTTAAATCTTTGGTATTATTGGGAGCTTCAGGCATAGAAACTCTTGCTTTACTATTGCACTATTGATGAATATAGATTTTAAGAAACACAAGACAAGCAGGTCTGTATCTCCAATCTGAGTAGATTGGATATCAAACTGAATATATTAAACTGAATTGGATACCAACTGAAACTGAGCTCAGCTTAGAAATGGCAGTTATCTTATTTTCCAGACATGACAGATCCTTAGATGTGGGCTAATGTGATGCCTTTTCTTTCCACATCAGTCTCTGACCATAGGGGACATGTTACACAATTCCACTTGGACTGCAGGTCATTAATCAAATGAATAGCTTATCCTTGAGATTTCAGTAAAAGATTTTTTGATATTCGTCATATTATCAGCTGATTTTGCAAGAAGTCCTTTTCTTTACCATTATTTCAGCCTCAAGAAAAAAAAAAAAACAAACAAGAAAACATTGAGACTTTATTATCATTGTTTCAAGACTTAATTTTGTTCCCAGTATCTGGAGCTGAACAAAAACATTTCCCTTAATTATAACTCCACGCAAAGACGTTTCATTAGCCTGTAAATTGACACACACCCAAAGAGTCTCTACCTCTGCATTTCTCTAACATTTTCTGCTTTTCTATTGAGAACATGATGAGATAGGACAGTAAGAGATACAAACACCTAGAGATGGTCTCTGAAAAGTCATATGGAGGTGACCTAAAAGCCTATTTTCTTCTGCCCATTGCCCCTTTGCTATAAGAGGTTTCCATAGCATATTACAAGGTTTTTGCCAGCTCTGCTACCATGATGAAGATCTGCAATGGCCATGGAGCCAGAACATCTTGGCCCTTGTGGAGTCAGTGAGTTTGAAGGCTCTGGAAATCACCTAATCCCTGATATCTGCATAAATATGGAGACACCAGCAGGAAGAATTTTGTGTGATGATTCCCTAGGATCAAACCTGGCCAAATCCAAAAAGATGAACCCTTCCCCTTACTGAATGGGCAACTTTGATCTGATCCACTTCTGCATCCAAGCCTAAGACCAGAAGTTGTTCAGGCTTCGAGATATCTGTAATAGTAATAAAAAAGTAACACTTTGATAGTTGGATTTCATTTCCAGAGACAGACTTTGATGATGATAGACATGAGCAAAGCCAGTAGGTGGCTAAAAGCAGCCTTTATGGGCTAAGCATTATGCAGGCCTTATGACCTTATTGCTGATCATGCCGAAAACATGCTGGTATAGCTGGGGGGCCTTATAGAAAGATGAGTCCTATATTCATATGGGTAAGATTAAATAAATAATTTTCTCTTTCAACAGCTGTGGGAAATGCTTAGATGTACCCTTTAATTTCCCTCATCAATCACTTCAGATTGTTTTTAAATGGGGATCATAGGGGAGCCATATGCTCAGAGATATTCTTAACACATTGTTTAGTTGAACAGAACTGAACTTACTCCTTAGTGGTCTAATTTTTCACTATAATTCTGTATTCTGACTGAATTTCCTAGCAGTTGGTGGTCTGTTGCATTGTATGACATGAGCCATTTCAATGAGCTCCAAAATGAAGTGGCAGAACAGCTCATCTTGCTTTCTTCTAATTGCTTCAAACATCTCCACATGTGAACAACAGCACAAAGGCTTTGCAGAGAGCAGTGATAAAGGTAGATGATTAGATCAAAGCAGAAGACTGTTGTGAGATACTGTATTCATCATTTGAAGAAAGCCTTTCTTTTGTCACAACTCATAAACGTGGCTTGATCTGCCTTTTGGTTCCAAAGGAAGAATGGGTCCTTCTTATGCAGGTTCTCACCCCTCTGAGCACTCAATGTCTGTGAGCTTCCCCCATCTTCCCCTTTAATCTTTAAGATTCTCTTTGGTGGGGTTCAAGCTCTGCAACAGTAGTAATTAGGAGAGCATACATGCAGGTCCTGCTTCAGATCCCTTTAAGTGCTTCCAAAAGGAGCAGTTAGCTCTGAAAAGATGCTGGCATTGAAATAGCCATGGTTGTTTTGAGACAGAAATACAAATGTTGATCTTTTCCCAGCCTTTTACTGCTTATGAAGAAGGCTCTTGGAAACAGAAAAGGAAGAATCTTCCAAGTTAGTTGCAAAGTCTCCAGCTCAGTTCTCTTTATTCTGGAAAGGTTATAGACCAGGGTAGATCTTCAGCTGCCTCCTGGCTCAGAGGCTCCAGACATGAATGCGGCACAGAGGCAGCAGATTGCAATACATCAAGGAGGTGCAACGTGTACTCCCAAGTCATCCTCAATGAAATACCTCAGAATGGAAAATGTTCAGGTTTTCTGATTGTATTTCTTTGTGTGAAGGTACAGAAAGTGTAATCCCAAGAACGTATATCAAAAGAATCAGCAGCAAAGGCAAAGCTTGTGTCCCAAGACCTTCTCTTGCTCTTGCTCTTGTAAGCTCTTGCAAGTGAACAGGTTTCTGCATGAGTCTCAGCACAATGACTGGGCAAAGTTGACATTACAGCCTTCTAATACATACAGGGAGCCTACAAGAAATGTGGAGAAGGACTTTTTATAAGGTCAGGTAAGGACAGAACAAGGGGGAATGGCTTTACACTGACAGAGGGGAGATTTGGATTAGGTATTAGGAAAAATGTTCTTCACTATGAGGGTGCTGAGGTCCTAGCAAAGAGTGCCCAAAGAAGCTGTGGCTTCCCCATTCCTGGCAGTGTTCAAGGCCAGGTTGGATAGAGCTTGAGGCAACCTGCTCTAGTGGAAGATGTCCTTGCCCCTGGCAGGGGTCGGAACTGGATGAGCTTTAAGGTCCTTTCCAACCCAAACCATTCTAGGATTCTATGATCACCTCAAAGGAAGAAGAGAATGAGCAGTCTTCAAGGCTAAAGGAAATGCTGACACTGGGCATTGCATACATTGCTTCTTCTATCAGAAGTGTGTAAATCAGGACTGACTCCATTCTAAGAGATAAAATATTATAAACTGCTGTACACAGAGGAAAAAAGGCAAGAACACTTTTCATTTTGCTAACTGCATGTGCTCTTTGCAGCCTCTAGCAACAGCTCTCATTATGGGAGCTATTTTATATAGCAACATCTGGTTACATAGTGCAAACAAAACAACAATTTACACAAGGGCATGTGAAAAGGTTCGACATATGGTATTTATTTATGAGTTTCAAAGAGCTAACTGTATGGAGTTTACAGTCAAATATTCCCTGTGTCCCATGAAGAGATCCCACATACAGGCTGTATACTATAGGATTGCTTTGGTATATTAATGCATGATGCTGAGGTAAGGCAAGCTCTAATTGGCAGAGTCAGATCAAGCAGAGATTAATCACAATGTTCACAGAGAAATCCAGCAGTGTTCGCTACAATAAATATTAGTAACGAATTCAGAACAGAGAGAAAAATATCCCAATTCATAGAAAAGGATTATTCACCAAATAGTGCATGCTATTAACCTTATTGTAAGAAACTTCTCGACTTGACATTAAACATCAAACATTAACACCAAGTTTCGATCTAGACTATTTTTTGTTGCTTAGATGGAGCATATATCAAAGCACTTTCCCAATGCTTGCCCTGCTGAGAGAAAATGAAATGTGCCTAAAAATATTGAAGTTGTATTGACGTCAGTGATTTGGTTGAGGTCATGATAAACTCAACTAAGACAAGAGTATTAATGTTCTGCACCTACATGCACATCTGCTCATTCCTGCTTTTATCTTCCAAGACCCTGAGCCTATCAAGTGGCCTCAGGAATAAAAGGTGCATGAGTAAGTAACTTTGTTGTTACTAAATTAAAGCTCTCTAATGTTCATTTCATGCCTTTATGGGAAAAAAAAATATCATTTTCCAGTGACCAAGAACCCTAAATTAGCTGATTTCAATTACTTTACCTTGATTTGTCTCCAAATCTTACATTGAAGCCTGAGCTGGTATTTCCAAATGCTTTTTAAATGCATCAGGCTGGTGAACGTCAGTAATCATAAATCCCAAATAAATGCAAACATTCTGTGTATGTTTCCATCAAAACGAATTTGCACAATGCAAATATATCAAACCTTAAAGTCAGAATCATGTTAACCCTCCATCCTCAACTCATGACATTTGCCATAGAGGAACGAGAAGCTGTAAATTTGGGATGGAATTTTATAGCGATCCCTTTTGATCTAATACAAAATACAGGCCAGAAAAGGAGTTTTATTAGGTTATTTCTCCCCAAAAATTCGCAACTTTTGAAGGCATTCTCACTTCTCTATCGCATCTGTCACCAGTTAAAACGTTCCAATAAAGTTTAGCCTTCCTGTTAAAAATTTGCAGCTCATTTCTGTTCTGCTCTTTATTTATCAGTTGGTTTCAGCTACTAGAGCTGGTAATTCCATCATCTGCTGAGCCAAAAGAGCCCTCTGCTGTTGGAAACTACTTCCACCCAGGGGACTTTTAACCCACAGCTAAGTGTTCGGTTGGAAGGCAGTACTTCTTATGCTGGCATCCTTCTTGTAGCTCTGTTCTGAGATGTTTCTCAGATTGCCAACCGTTGTGTGGGTTGGCGTTGGAAATACTGGTGTTTCAATTGCGAAATTCAAAAGGACTTTCTCCTCATCTCCCTTTCTCAAACTTTTTAAGTCTCAGAGTTCACCTTTAAATAGCTACTCTTCAAAATGACATTGAGAAGAATGTCTCCAGTTAAGTTTCTGTCTTTAACGTAAACAGGTCAGCCACAGGATGTGTATGTGACACTATTTGTTCAGTCTTACAGAGAAGACATCTTTCTGTGCTATGGCTGGTGTTGTTTTGAACTGCCTGTCGTAGCATAACCTCTTGATCCAGAGTACAAGAATGACATGAAGTTTAAAAAATGCAAGATGATAGTACCTGCAAATGCTGTCAAGGGTAGCAACAGGCCAAAGGCTGAAGCTTTCTCTTTTATTTTCATGGCTTTCATAAATAAATGGCTCTTATTAAAGGTATGGAAATGAAACTTTAACAAAAGCTCTGCTTCTGCAAAGTGAAAGCATTTTGCTGATTGAAACTTCAGGTTTATGTTCTTTGAATGTGAGCTATGAGAGTTATTTGTATTCTTGCTGCTGTTGCACTCACCCTGATGGTGGACCTGCATCCCCTTGGGCTTTCCTTGTGTTCTATCCTGCCTTGAGGGCTCCCAAGGCCTGAATGCTGCAGAGCAATTCCTGATGAATCTCACAAGGAAGAAACAAGGACCCTTTCTGACAGGTACAGGAGTGTCACAGGCTGTTACATCCCTCTGCCCACCACAAGCATTAAGGGACACATCAAGGAAGAGAAAGGAGGAATGGACTGGGCAAGCTGGCTGCAGACATGTCATTAAGGACAGTCTTTCTCCCTCTGACAGCTTGGAAAGTAAACAGTGGATGCCAGGACTGCTTCTATTCCAGAAAACCTAGGCAATCAGATGAAATACCAGTTTTCATTGCAATTTATACCTACATCTGCTTCAGTCTTGTATGATCAGTTCAAACCAGCGTGCCCCATGTAGGCAGCTCTGGCAGCACTGATGGGTCTCAGCATGAGCCATGTTGGAGGCTGGGTAAATGAACATGTCCCTGCAACTGGTTTCATTAGTAATTATAAGGGGCATTTATGTACAACCTCATTTAAATGGATCCATCACATTTGAGATAATTCCAAGGATATGCTCAAGAAGCTGGAAGTAAACGGGTGCCCTTGAGCTATACAAGCTGACCCTGGTTCAGTGCTGCCATTGATGGCATTGCAGGAAAGACCATGGATCTTACTTTATAGTGCCTCCTGCATTGATGCCCAACGGTTAATGTGAACAATGACCCAGTCACAGGATCTTCCTCACCTTTTCCTGGTGTTCAAAGGAGACTCTAAAGTTCTAATCTATCGGTCCAAATCTTCACAGTATGTTAATTGTGCACATGTAGTTCATTTTATTAGTGCTCCAGATGTGGTTACCAAATCCCAGTTTGCTTCCCTAGTTACCCTGTTTTGTTAATTAATTAGGCTTTTCCATCCATACAGTAGCACGTTTTCCCTAATAACTTTTGTCCCAGTTGGCCTGGCTCACTGGGATGTGACAGAGAATATGTAGGCTGCAGTTTTAAAGTTACTACTGATTTCCTTTCCCACACTCTTAATTTCATGAGATACAGAGCACTGATGCTCTGGGTAAGCTTGAACTGACTTGTTAGCATATAACAGGCAATTCATGTGGAGAGATGCATCATAAGTATCTGTCACCATAAAACATTATTAATGATTATTTTTATTGCCCTGGGTTATTATGTAACATGGACTGTCATAGAATCACAGAATCACAGACTGGTTTGGGCTGGAAAAGACCTTAAAGCTCATCCAGCTCCAACCCCCGTCACAGACAGGGACATCTTCCACTAGACCAGGTTGTTAATTCAACCTGGCCTGAGTGTCTCTTCTGGTTTTGTGATGGATATTTGGCCTGATCTTAGTGGTGTCTGCCTATAGGCAGCTCTGCTCAGCCTTGCCCATGGACTTCAGGCTAACACACCTTGGGAGCTCCAAACCACTGATATCCATGTGATGTCCCCAGAGAGCAGACGGCTGTACACAAGAACATACTAATAGAAGAGGGAAGGAAAAAAAGAAGTAAAAGTAGATCACAGCTCAGTATTCCAACAATATGAGGAAAATGACGGAAACCTGGTGTTCAGCAACACAAACCCTGAGCTACCACTATTAGCTGCTCTTGAAACACTCAGGAGTAGCATAGTGGTCTGAAATAACTGACAGTGACTCTCCACAGCACATTTACCCCAAAGCTTTCACTGAGGTCCTGGTGAAAGCTTGGCATCGTGATGGACAGACAGCACCCTTGGGGAGGCCACCAAAACCAGACAGCTATTCCTGCATGAAGACAGCTTCTAGGCTGTTCACTGGGCTGATTCACTGCCTGTCTGGGGGTTGCAGCAGTGTTTTCTGAGCATCCTCTATAAATTCCATTTACAGTTTAAATTAATCCATCAGCCCTGGGCTTGTCACAGGATAGATGCTGGGGAAGGGGAATTCAGGGATGCAAACAGATCTGAAACAGCATCTACCCTTAGAGAGAAGGAAACTCACGCATTCTTACTAATGACCTAGGATCACTATTTGCATTGAGCTCATTTGCATGTTATACTTAAAGGCTGGCTTGGCTGCTGCTGCTGTTGGTTTGGTATTATTATCTGCATTTATTTAGAGATGTAATAGTAGTAATTTAAGCTAATATATTCTGACCGCTATCATGTGATGGAAGTGTTAATCATTAACTCTCCAGAGCCACACAGAAAGAAGAGTTAATCCTGCAGTCCCACATATCATCCTTGCATTAAGAGCTGTATGATGACATCAGCCTTCCTGAATGTCAACAGACATTTTTAAGAGTTTCTGCTGGTTTTGTGCAAGAGGATTCAGCTCCTCTGAGCTTCTGTAAAGGGAGTTAAACATCCAATTATAACGATTTTTACCATCCAGATCATGAGCCTACACTTCAGAATTAGCTTGAATTAATGGTAAGTGTGGAGAGAGAAGTTACACGTCATATTCAGCTGATTGTTCTTCTGGATAAAACCAAATCTCTGACCTCATTCTTAAACCCTCATTAGCAGCACTCATAAAGGAGGTCAACCCACACTTCACCCCACAGGCAGAGCCTGTCCCAGCAAACCAGGGCTGTGCTGGCCAAGGCAGAGCATCCATTGGGCTCAGGTAGCCAGTGGCTTCTATTGCCACACCTCTGCTAGTGCCAGGCAAAGTCTTAGCAATCATAGAAACATAGAATTAGAGAACCATAGAAAGGTTTGGGTTGGAAGGGCCCTTAAAGCTCATCCAGTTCCAACACTTTCCACTAGAGCAGATTGCTCCAGCCCTGTGTCCAACCTGGCCTTGAACACTGCCATGGATGGAGCAGCCACAACTTCTCTGAGCACACTGTGCCAGTGCCTCAGCATCCTCACAGGGAAGAGCTTCTGACTAATATCTAATCTACATATCTTCTCTGTTAGTTTAAAGCCTCATTCCTCCTTGTCCTATCTCTACTTGTCCTTAACTCTCCAGTTTTCCTGCCAGGCTCTTTAGGTATTGGAAGACTGTTAGAAGGTCTCTCCTGGGCCTTCTCTTCTCCAGGATGAACAAGGCTGACCTTTCTATAAAAGCACATGCACATAACACACTTGCTCTATGCAGAAAGTTATATTTTGAGTCTAACTCAAATATTTACATGAAAAATGAAGTACTCTAACTTCAGTGCAAAGTATAAACATTCAGCCTCATTTGCTTTGGAAAGTAGCTTTTACATGAATAACTATTAATACAGCTGGCATCTTACCTAGTGGTTTCCTTTTCCTTTTGTGGCAAAGGAAAACCATGATTATGCTTTATCACCATTTTAGCCAGGCAATCTGCACTGATGTGAGACCTCGAAAGCCCTGTTAACTGGAAGGAGACTCTTACAACCCCTTTGATAAACAGGATGTCTGTGAAACTGGTTGGCTGTTTACAAGTCATAGGTGCTTCAAGAAACAGTTTGGAGAGCAGAATCCAAGCAGGTGATGCTATTTGAGCAGATGCCATGATTTTTGCTGCCTTGTCCTTGTCAGGGCTGTGGAGTTG
The DNA here is from genome assembly GCA_032466535.1 of Forpus xanthops. Classification (NCBI taxonomy): domain Eukaryota; kingdom Metazoa; phylum Chordata; class Aves; order Psittaciformes; family Psittacidae; genus Forpus; species Forpus xanthops. The sequence goes on from JASSUY010042840.1 coordinate 8,905, forward strand.
GCCATTTGTAGCCAATCTATTAATTGGTGCTCCTAGGGTAAGTTTTCAACGCTGAAATTATCTGGTAATATTGAACCTCAGTTCAATAGACAAATGTACATGAAAGTGCAAGCGAAAAATGTTAATAGCTCCTATCAGCTGCTTAAAAATGCAGGTTTTCTTAGGAGAATAAACAGAAAATGAGTTACAGAAACCAAAAGCAATGTGATAGTTTCACACAGTGAACCAGTGTGAGAGTCAATGCTCAGCTCTGCTATTCCTCAGCTTCCTCTGCTCATGGCTGGACCACGTGTTGTTGCTAGTAAAAAGAAGTTGGACAAAGGAAAAATAGGCAAAGAGTATTTTTGTGCCTGGAGGGAAAGGGAGAAACAGAGAAACAAAGAGATTTCCTCTCTCTTCAGTCCCAAATCTGATTTTGAAAGAGTGTGGTATTGCTGCTTATCTGTTTAAAGAAGAACACACATTTCTGATTGTCCGGAATTAACTTCTGATATTTATAGAGGCATGGCTACAGTCCACACTGAAGAGACCAGAACCACAACTGTGCCACTTTAAACCCTTCCTTATAGAGCAGACATTTACTTTCTGACAAGCAAATGTAAGAGACTGACAGACCAGGCAGAAATGTCTGTCTGAGGAGGCAGTTTTCCCTCTATGGATGGCTCTTGGGCTGGTAATAAAACCTTCAGGTTTTAGTTTATTTTCTTAGCAAGGACAGCTATTGGGAGATTTTTGAGATGCTGAGAAGACCAGCACTCTAATAAATGGAGTGAGGAGCCACGCGAAACGATGGCATGAGAATTAAGGACCACATGAAAAATAAAGTGGTTGCCTGCAAAGAAACCATGAGAGAAAATCAGGGTTTTTTTTTAATTGATGCATCTGGAAGTAAGCCTCTTTTGGCCTGATGGAGCCTGAAGCTGGCTGCATGCCTCAGCACCACAGGGTTGCCCACCAGGCAGGGCTGCACCAGTGGCTGCCGGGCTCCTCGGCACCACAGGCAGAGCTCTGTAAACACCATCTCATTAAAGCTATTTGGAAAGAAAACTGTTGTAAATTAGAGCTGGGAGTGATGTTTGCACAAGGTTTACAGGCAGTGGAATTCGCGTTCCCAGCAGGTCCCAGGCAGGATGAGCTTGTGGTTTGCATCCCTCGAATGCGGTTCACCTCTACTACTGTGGCTGATGAGCAAAGGCAATGCTGTTTATGCAGAAGTATTTAAATACTAGAAAGTTTACATCAGTAGCAACCAACACCCACTTCCAATCATTTTAGAAATTGCAAGGATTTTGTTTTCCTACATTAATGATTATCTGGGGAATTTGGCTGTCTGGAATTTATTGGGTTTTGCTTTGCCTTTCTCTACCCTACTGTTTTGTTTTAAGCTTCTGGTGTTTTCCAGGGCATTTGCAACATTGCCTTTTAAGTATTTTTTCTTTCGTGACAAGTAGGCAGGAGGAATTTACACAGGATTGGTCGAAATTACAACAAATATTTTCCATTGCAATTACAAGGTTGGCCTCATACAAATTATTTATGGAAAAATACACTTAATGCCATTACCCAGATTTTCCAAGATAAACGAAGATGAAGCTGAAGTTGCACTGTAATCCATTAGCCTGGTATGCACGATGCATCACAGAAGCGAACCACGTAGAAAGTAGCTGTAAGTGATCCTGCAGCTGACCTCACCTTTTAAAGCTATTTTTCCACTCCCAAGGTGAAGATAGATCTGCTACAGCAGAAGAAAACTTTCTAGGTGCATCACATCCTTCCTCCCTGCTGTGCTGGCCTTCAGGTTGCTTAGACACTGTTCTATATGCAGCCCTGGAGGCAGTAGGTGTTTGCAGATATAGAAAGGCACATGGCATGGAGCATTTCACAGAGGAAAATATGACATTGTACAACTCTTCATTTGACTGAGTGGATTCTTAAGTGCCTTGAATAACTAACACTACACTGCAGTGAACTGCAGACCCGCACAATGAGCTGTATGGGTAAGTAAAGAAGATGACCACTGGTGAGCCTTGTATCTACCTAATTCTCCTCCTTATGGCTCAGAGCCCTTTGCTAGCATTCCCAGACTACTAAATGCTCAGGAGAGGAAAGCACTTTTCCCCCCTGCTCAAATAGTATTCACCGAGGTCTTGAAGCAAAGAGCCTGCTGAAGCAAGACCGAAATAATTGCAGCTCTGGGATTAAAGCAAGCAGTGGCTGACAGCTCGTCTTGTCATAAAAGTTCAGGGAAGATGATCTGCTGCCAAAAACTGTATTCATATTAATTTATGAAACCAATCATGACACATACAGCTGCTAAAAAGCCCAGCAGTTCTTAGCTGCCACCTGAATTCCCCATATGGCAACTTCATTGGTAGGAAAGGCATTGAGTGAAGTTTCCTTTTTCCTCTACACTTCAGATGAATATATGTGATTTAAATAAAATGGGCCTATAAAAATCCTTCAGGTTGGTGATGTGCAGCCTGCATGTCTGGAAGCTCCCTCAGGAACAGCCTTAGGCAGTCTGCCTTCCCCCTGCCTGTTAGTATTGCAAAGAGTATGGAAATCAAACACCCAAAAGTTGGTGCAGAAATGGCAGCTTCGGGCAGTCATTGCCTCTTGCATGAATATAGTAGTACATCCCCTTTACACACCATGGGAGACTTATGATACCATATTTTGACCAGGGGCAGAGAGTCTGGAAGACCACCACAGCCTTTGGGAAAAGGGAGGCAGATATATAAATGAGAAAAGAAACCCCAAGCTTGCAGCAAGTGTCTTTGGGGGACTTGAGGCACAGGTAGCATGTGCAGACAGAAAAGATACTGAGCATCATTTCTTCTAGGTCTCCATTTTATGTTCCCTACAGGGCTCTTCTCTAATGACTGGACAGGATGCCCAGAGGAGCTGTGGCTGCCCCATCCGTGACAGTGCTCAAGGCCAGGCAGGACACAGAGGCTTGGAGCAAGCTGCTTTAGTGGAAGGTGTTCTTGCCCATGGCAGGGGGTCAGAACTGGATGAGCTTTAAGGGCCTTTCTAACACAAACCATTCTGGGATTCTATGACTTGATGCCTGTGGCTGCTCACAACAGTGAATTCAGTTTTTCTTCGTATCTTCTGCTCCTCTGATCTTACTGAGTACCCTTGGCTCTCTTCCACATTCCCAAATTGCTGTCTTGGCAAGAGGATTCATGTGCTTGGTTTGGTCTACAGCTATCAGTATGTTGAGATATCAGCTAGCTAAACAGAACTGAAAACTGTAAAATCCACAGTGCAGATTTCCATCTCTGGAGTTACTAATTTGGCCGTGCTTTCAGTATTCAGCCAATTTTCATACTATGTGAGAGGGATTTATTTACCAACTTGGTTTTTCCATTCAGTTCAAATGAAATCCATCAGCTGTTCCAGCATCACTAGGATGAGGGCACTGCAGATGGACACTCATATGGGAAGACCAGACAGTTTGGTGACAATGGGACAAGCGTTTCCAAATACCCTGATACGTACATTATCTTCCACAGACCTTGAGGGAACAAGGATGGGAAAATGATGCTCTGAAATCCCCCTGGCAGCTTCAGTTGGAGGTAATCCACTTGTATAGGAAGGGTGTGACATCTTTGGTATAATCACAGTTTTCACAGGAGTGTTTGCATGTGATTACTACAATTTATAAAACATCATGAACTCAGATGAGTGTAATCTCATTTAAAATACATGTAAAGTACCCTGAAAACCTGAAGCTGTCACTCAGCATTAAATAATCAGAATATACGAGTGCATGATGGAGGTCTCTGGAGAGAGGGGAGCTAAGTTTTCATTTTTTGCCAAAGAGGCCTTTGGTAATGCTCTCTGTAAGCGATCTGGAGCCTCTTGTGAGTATCTGTCAGGATTTTGTTCAAAGTGAATAAAACACAGATGATGAATGTGTTTGAAAATACACGTTTATAGTCAGGAAAAGAATCATATTTAGTACAGCTTCAAAGCACCTGTGAAACTTGGTGGGAAAGATGGCTATGGTGCAGTTTTATTCCTACATAAACATCAGGCCAACCTCATAGCTCAGGTCTGCAGATATGCCCATTCCTTGGGTGTTCAGCCTTGCTGGAGGTCTGTTGATCTCATTCCAAAACTACACATCTTCTGAGCTTTCCCATGGAATGGAGGCCTGAGATTGTGGCCACTGAGAGGCAGAGAGGAGCAATGAAACAGAACAAAATCGCTAGCGTGAAGGCAGGTCTCTGCAGCAAGATTTGTATTAAAGTCTGTGAAAGTGACACTGAAGCATCAGGGAACCTGCTTGACTCTGTAATGCCTCACTCTCTGGAGAAGCAACTTGGCTCTTGCTTTACCAGCCCTCTGAGTTCAGCCTCTCCCTTAATAAGCCGTGGTCAAAGTCATACATCATAGCCTAAGAAGAGGCCCATCCCAATGCTAACAAGTAGGGACCACAGGCAGGAGAGAGAGAGAAGCTCATAGGCAATAACAGCACATAACGGCACCCTTAAAAACACCATGAGAGTTCTGAAATCACTTTGTACCAATTTTGATATCAATCCAGTTATAGCAGTAAAAAAGAAATAAGAAACTCGTTTGTCTGGAGACTTGCAAAAGAGACAGCAGTTCTATTAGTCACAAGTGATTTCTTTTAAAAACCAGTATTATTATTGTCATTATCATTATTCCTGAGATAAGCCATTGAAGTCCTGATGGAAAGAGGTACTTCTGGAAAGTGGTCCCTACTCAGCTGACAAGCTTATCTGGCCTCAAGTGGAGCTGATGTATTTTACTTGGACTGTGTTTCCATAACCAGTATGAAGCAAGCGAGACCAATCTGAGCTGCACTATGGGGTGTACTTGGCAAAGTTTCAATATTTCTAAAACTCAAGTTCAGTAACCCAAAAGTTAGTGATGTTCTTTATGATAGAGCTCTGTTGAAGTCAGTAAGATCTCTAACAGTGTTGATCCCACTAATGTCTGGGTTATACAACCACATTGCAAGACATAAACTGTGTCTTAGGGATCTTATGGCTTAAACATACAAATGGGATTAAAAAGGGAAATGCTGGTCTCCTAAAAATCCATTTTAATCTAAACTCTTCTATGATTTTTGGGAACTACATATGTAAGATAGATTTAAAGCTGCAAAGCAATTCCCCTCATCCTCCTTCCTTGGCAGAGTCAGGGTGGAAAAATCAGTGCATTTCAAATAATTGGGCATTTGTGATATGAGATGGCAAAATATTCTCTGTAACTTTATGTTATACCACATATTAATAAACACCTGCATAGCCTTAAAGCTTTCACTGCATCTTCAGAGCCTATTGTTTCACCTTTCAAACATGCTGGCACAAGCCCTTTTTGTAATGGCTACAAGACAGGTTCAAACACGTTTATAACACAGTCGTGAAATCATATTGGCATATCCGGTAACGCAAGTGTGACATGAATCTTTTCTGTCTTCTGTATGACAAGCAAAAACTCATTTGAGAGCTTTTCTTTCCCCTAAATCCTGAATTTTCTCTGTTTTCAGAAGTTAATGCATTATGGAAGAAACTTCCAGCATATTCTCAAAAATCTGTGACTATGAAGATAAACAAATCAGCTCTTCCCACCTTTAAGTAAATACGCTAGCTATAAATAATGGAACATCACTAAATTACATTGAACCCGTTTGGATTTGAAAATAAGCCATGCAGAGACATAGCTATCATACGGAAGTTTCACATTACGCATTCATTCACCAAAATGAATCACAACCACGAATACAACTTACATCTGAAAGGAATAATTCCTTGCTGTTCTGTCTTTAAAATGCAATCCTTCCATACAGAAATTTTAAGGACTGCTCTCTGCTGATGTTCCATTTGCCAGCTCTATTGTATTTAGCATAACAAAGACTATTACATTTACATGTCGTTTTCAGTTCCCAATGGACTTTTATCCATGGCTTCTCAAGCTACACTTAAGCTGTGGAAATTGAAGAAATCCCAGGAAAAAAGGCTTTTGAGTAGGTTTCAGACAAAACCCGCGTTGCGTTTCCCTGCTGCTGCCTGGGATGTATTAAACATATTGCTCACACTTTGCATGGCACATGTACAGCCAATTCTGGTCCAGGAAATACCAGACTGAAATGTGAGAGTCATTACGTTTTGAAATCCAACTGTTGGCAGGTAGGTGATGTCCATGGGAATTTGCTGGAAGTGGCTGTTTTCATTCCAGTGAGCTGAAAAGGACATTGCAGCAGCGCATCACCCGCAGCCTGGTTGCGTGCACAGCGGAGGCATCTCATCCCATTATCTCCAACTGTTCCATAAAGCTACTGTCATCCAGTCACCTCTGTTGCCTTAACACTGGCTCAGGCTTAGAGCTAAAATACAATACCGACCAAATTTGCTCATTTTTGAACAATGTAAAATACTCTAAACCATCAGCTACTGCAGACCTACAGTCAAACGCTGACAGGTCAGCCAAAAGTAAAAATATATAGTATTAGTTCTCCTTTTTGTACTGTTAGGATTACAGATTGCTTAATTACACAGCAGCCTTTTCAGCCTCTTTCCTGGTGATAACCCTGCTGGCTTCCATCCAGCAGCGGCTGCCAAATGCCAGGGCAATGTGTTGTCAATATAAAATCTACAGGCATTCTAGGGTATGCAGAAAGGCAGTTCCCAGCCTAAAAAAAGAGAAAAGAACTATTACAAAAATGCCAGAAATTCTTTTTGGTTTGTTTATGTCATTGGCTAATGTTGGTTTCTTAAAATGATCTCTTCTCATCTGTTCAGCATGGAAGGGAAAAATAAAGCAACCTCTGGATGTAGGTATTTTTCATTTCTCCAGCAGGAATGGACTGATGCAGATGCATCTGATTTAAATATCCCTAAATAATAATAATGATGATGGGTCCAATCTCTGCTCCACATTCAAAGCATTTCTGCAATGAACTAAGCCATCACCTCAGATGATGCCTTTGGGATGCTCAAAACATGAAAATCCCACAATCCCATTTCTTGCTAAGAAAAGTATTCATAGAAGGAATATGGTATCACAGCACAAAGAAGCACAAGAAAACAAGGAACTTTTGTTTCCATAGCAGTCTGCGCTCCTTCATCAGGCACAAGCACAAAGGCAGCATGCTGGATGATTATCTGGAGGTCATGTTGTTCTTAGGAGAAAAAGTTAGAGAGAATACACCGAGCTAATTTCACCAGTCAGGATGCACGCTGCATTCCCAGCCACTTAAAATAAGCAATTGCTAAAGGAAATAATTGCCTCCATTAAGGTCATCTGTTTATTTTAGTTCATTTTAAAATCTGCTTACCTAAAGGAAAGAGCAGAGTGCTCGTGAGGGAGGGGAGCATAACTGCCTCACTTTACTTTGTATCATTATTCCATTTGCTCAAAGATAAATGTAAAGATCCTGTGTATTTTTGGCATCCCTCATCTGGTAAAATAATGACATTCCCTTTAAAGTCAAATGCCTCTTAAACATGAGTAAAATGTCTCCATATGAAAGCTTGGCTTTGTTTCTAGTCATTTTTTGATGTAAGAGCCACTGTTTCAAAGCCTTATCAACAAGTGCAAATAGGTTTTTACATGCCTGGATGCGTCAGGGATGCACACAGTACACACAAGTAAGCAGGACAGCTAGCTAATACCTGTCTCTGTTACATATGTAAGAAACAGACATCCAAGAGGCACATAAATGTTAAATACAGCTTACTTTATATTTCCAATGCCAGTTTTAGGTTTCTGTTTCCTCTGAGGTGGTTTGACCTTGTTGACAGCAGGAGTAAATGCACTGTGAGGAAAACAAGCACTCAAAAAGTGTAATTCTATTTCCATGCTCCACTCTCTGCTCCACGATTTACTACAGATCTGAAGTACAAAAGGAACAGAAACGTTACGGTGTTCGGGAGGAAGGTTATTTTTAGTGTTGTTTTGTTGCCAAGGCATATAGAAACCTTATGTGCTACCTTGGAAAGTTACCGTGGAATTGCAAAGAAAGAGGGACACCTATTTCTTAATCTTTTCTTTCCAACCAAGTTGAAAGAGTCACCAGGCACTTTGAAGTTAAATTAAGCATAAATGTGCAATCACTGATTGCGTAGTATAAATACAAATGAGGATCTTGGGCAAGGGCTGTGCCTACTCATACAACTCTACCTCTCTTCACTGAAAATGTGCTCCTGAATCTGCACTTCTCAGAATCAGAGAATCATTTAGGTTGGAAAAGACCTTGAAGATGAAGTCCAGGACTGCCAAGACCACCACTAAACCAGGTCCCAAAATGCCACGTCTACATGTCTTTTATATGTGTCCAGGTTGCTTGTTACTTGGGAGCAGAGCCCAGTCCCCTCCTGGCTCCATCCTCCTGTCAGGCAGTTGTAGAAAGCAATAAGGTCCCCTTGAGCCTTCTCTTCTCCAGACTGACCCCTCCAGGTCCCTCAGCTGTTCCCCATCACACTGTGCTCCAGGCCCTGCACCAGATCCATTGCCCTTCTTTGTCCCTGCTCCAGCACCTCAATGTCTCTCTTCTAAGTGAGTGTCATGGGTTCAGCAGCAGCAGTCATTTTTCTTTAAGCAGTAGCTGGTGTAGCACTGTGTTTTGGATTTT
>JASSUY010042841.1:0-25434 GCA_032466535.1 Forpus xanthops
CAGCGGCGGACCCGCGGCCTACTCATGCCCCGCCGCCCGGGCTCCGCGCGCCGATCCTCACACGTGCAGCAACGCCGGGCCCCGGCCGCCGGCAGTGGTTACGCTGCCCCGCCCGACGCGCGGGGCACGCCGGGAGCTGTAGTCCTCTGGGCTCACGGTAAGAGACTGTCGGGCGCGAGGCACGCCGGGAGCTGTAGTCCTCGGGGCTCACGGTAAAAGGCCAGCTGTCGCGGGGCACGCGGCATGCCGGGACATGTGGCTATGGGTGGTGCCGGCGTGGCGCGGTGCATGCCGGGAGCTGTAGTCCTCCCTCAGGCATGGCGGGCAGGTCGGCGCGTCTCCTCTCCGAACGCCGTCGGGACGGGGCAGCGGGTGGGCAGCTTTCTGGGTAGCGGGGCTGCGGAGAAACCGCTCGATCGGCCCCGGGAGCGGTACGGGGTTTGTTTATCCTTGGGGGCCGTGTATCGCAGCGCGCTTACCCGCCGCCGCGTCGAGAAGGTCATGCAGGCCGTGTGCGCTGAGGGGTCGCTGCTGGAGGGAGGGCGCTGGTACCTCATGAAGCCGTCCTTAGCCGTGTAGCCCAGTGTGGCCAATGGGCACGTAACGGTGACTCTTCAGTACGCTAATAGCAAACCGTGTGTGCAACAGCGTTCCCTCGCGTATTGGACCAAAATCTGGCATTTATACGGGTGATAAATACTGCTTAGCTGCAGTTCTTTCACTGTGTAAATGGTCATTGCTTCTGAATCTTGAGATGTGACACCAAAAATACCTTTCCTGTGGACCTAAGGTTTTTTGCTAGAAAATATTACATACATGAGTCAGCTAGTGCTGGTTAATAGTTTGGCTACAGGTAGCACATTATTCTTAAAATACCAGCATTAGGATTTTTCATCAAGTAGTACTGTTAATACAGTATTAAATAGTAGCATTCATTTATTTTTTAACCGTATAGACGGATGCAGGAAATAAGCAGAAATTACACTTAATCTGATGCTATTTAAACAGCTGTGTATGTGAGGTTTGGGTGTTAACGTTTTCCTTGTTCTAAAAGGGTGAAGGTGAAGCTCCTGGAGCTGGTCTCAACAAGATGGCTGACACCCCATCAACAAGATGGCTGCCTCTAGGACAGGGCCCACGAGTGGCAAGGGTGTCATGGTTTCTACCTCTTATCTTTCACAGGGTATTTATAATGTCAGGGTTTGTTCACCTGCGCACCCACATAAGCCCCAAAGAAAATAGGTGCTGTTTAACTTCATGTGTAAAAGGTTGCAGAAGCTTCAGGTTTGACCCAAAACATGAAGGAAACAGCGTTGCTTAGCAGGAAAGAGTAAAAGTGTCTGCAGTCATTCTTTCATGCTTGAGACTTGGCAAGTGTAGGAAATTAATTGGTGATATGTTAAGGTTATTTTTTATATTTGGAGAAAATAATCAGGGTTTCTCCTAAGTATGCAAAATTTTATTAGCTTTATATTAATAATTGTAATCCAGAAGAATGTGAAGATGGCATATTTGATTGACCAGATCTGAAAAAATCAAGATGCCCTTTTCTCACATCTTATGACTGTGTTAGATGCAGAAACACGAGTGTTTATATTTAGTGATCATTTAAAATTAACTGGCATTACTATGTACTTACTATCAGATCTACCCTTAAAATATGAAGGCACCCATATGCGTTGCAAGATATTTAGCCGGCTATTTGCTTTCTTGAGTATTTCAATATGTACTGCATTTAAATGGTTAAAATTACTTAAAATGTGCAGCTTAAGAATGGTGCTTTAATATGGCAATCTTAAAAGAAGAAAAAGCAAACAACAACAACAAAGAAATCTTCCCAATTACGCATTTCTCTCACTAGACTGGATTTGTAGCCTTCTCTTGTTATTTTTTTCTTTCTGGTTGGCTGATAACAAAACCAAATGAAACGGGGCAACTAATGGCGGTTCCTCTAACAAAGCTGCTTAATTATGTAGAAACATTATATGAAGCCTTTACAAGAAGAATAATAAGCTCTGAAGTCATTAAACTATTGACAAGAGATTTCAGACAGCAAACAGATGATTACAGAGGTCTCAATACATTTATGCAGACAAGTAACCAGTCTTTCAATAGTTTCATTAAATTCATTAGTATTCAGTGTAGCGGACAATGTAGATGCATGAGCCTTTTCAGAGCTGAATCCGTTATGTTTTTGTACAGTCTTTTGTTCCAGATTTGTTTATACCTGGGAAGTTACATGGTTTCCTACCATATATGAAAAGGAATGATAATACACTCCATGAATATTTCCTAAACGGATACAGTTCCACAATACAAAATGATGTTTACATTTATCAAGCATTTGCTTAAGGAAAACCGAAGTATTAATAATTTTCAAGTGGTTATGCAAATATCTCCTGAAAAGGCCTAGTGACTCTGGGTGATACACAGACCTTCCATGCAAGTCGTTTGTTGTAAAGAAACATATCTTTCACACCATCCAGACCAACAGCCTGCGAGTTTGTAAAGAAAACCCTCATCCTCAGGATAAAACACAATACACACAGTCACTGAAGTTTTAACTTAAGCTGCTATGGCCATTTTAGACCTGGTTCTTAAAACAACCATGTCGTTTGGAAAAGTCAGCCATCTTACTGAAAAATGTACTTTCTAGCAGGACTAAAAGGAAGAAATACAAATTCCTCCTTTTAGATGGATTTAATAAGGTTCTGAGAATGATTAAAATGTACTTTTTTACAAGAATAAGGTTATTATTTATTATTAAACATAAAATCCCTCTCTCTGTCTCCCTTCCCCCTCCCCCCCCCAGTTCCAAATAGAGGCAAAAGCAAGGTGAGAATTGTCTAAACAATTACAAAGCAAACTCTAACAGGAAATTATGATGTCTGCCATAGGCTGTGGAAATACTGAAAGATGTATTTTACTGACACATGAGCACAGCCCAGTGCTAAGAAAAAGTCAAGAATGTTTTTCTTGTCTAAAAGAGGTATGTGAGTAAAACCTACAGAAGCACAGAATATGGCTGCTTGCACAGACATGAAGAAGGAACAGCAGAACCTATAGTTCATTGAGGAAGTTTAGGGATCATAGAATCACAGAATGGTTTGTGTAGAAAGGGACCTTAAAGATCATGTAGTTCCAACCCCCCCTCCCCAGTCTATGTAGAAATTGAGGGACAAATGTCAATATGAACAGAGTGCAAAACTGTAAGGTATGTGTGCAGTGTTCTCTTGTAGAAAATCTCTGCTTCAAGGCACAACAGATGAAATGAAATTCTGATCTGTTGTTGTTCCTTCTTCCCTCTACCATCTAATGAGGTCTCAAGGGTGGTAGGCAGATGCATATGGGGAGTGGGATTCCTTTGTGACCTGCACAGTTGGAGGGGGTACCCCTCCATGCTCACCATGGTTGTTACTCCTTCCCTGAGGACATGTCCCAGGAAGCACTTCCTAGATTCTGTGGATAGCAGGACCCATACTCCCAGCTTCAGACACAGAGCCAGTTAGTTGCCCTACAGCTTGTGAAAATGGCTGTGTAACATTACCAGATGTATGGCACGTCTGCCAGAACCACCACGCTCAGTACACACACGGCCTCAGTTCCCTGTTATCTGGGTGAGATAAGGCTCAGGGGGTGGAGAGGAAGGAGGTGCAGCCCCTGATGCTCTGGGCTGTAAGTGGGAGCATAATTAGTGTTTGATGAGACAGGAGATGGGTTTGCCATTTCTCTGGTGCAACATCATGTTTCTGAACACAGAGTGATTCTCTAAGCTACAGAGTGGTCCAGGTCCACATACAATATTTAAAAGCAGGATTATGCTTTTAGTCTGTAGAATCTGTTTCCATGGCAATCCCCAGGTTGTCTCCTTGAGTAGGTTTAACAATGTGGGATTAACCTCATCTTTATTCACCACTGTTCAGTGTAAATCTGAAGAAAGGGGGGGAAAAAAGACATTACTGTGTAGCAAGTTGCATTAAGTTTCCACTCAAGGGGAAAAAAAAAACCCAAGAGGTTATTATTAGGTCTTATAAAATACTCCCATTCATCACCACAGATTTTTAGGAGAGAACTGTGGGATCCTGAAGCCTGTTGCTCTGTAAATGTTAAAGCCCAAAGGTAAAAGTTCAAGTGGTCGCTGGATTGCAGACTTACTCTGCCTGTACGGCCAGGTCACAAGTTCACTCCTGCCTGCAATGCTCCAAACCCAAGCGGCAGTGCCTGCGCGTTAGCGACAGCACAGAAACAATCTGCCTTGGGTGCCTTTCAAACAATGCAGTGAAAAGCTACTCAGAGATTGCCTTGACAGTAATAACGTGCTGTAAACAGTCATTTCAGATCCAAGGATAATTAGCTGCTCAAATGCTAGTCAAAAAAAAAAAAAAGAAGGGGGGGTATGTTAAAAGATTGCATAGGCTCAACCCAAATTAGCAATACAAAATAGCGTATTAGGTTGTCATTAATTAAATTTGACATGCAGGCAGACGGGGAGAACGCGACTGGGAGAGCACAAACAGATAATTTCGACCACCTTTTCAAATTGAGGAAAAGGAGCATTTGCAGCTCCTGGTGGAAGCCCTATAGATTTTAGTTTTAACCAGCAGGTGGAGCTTACGTGAAACAAACAAGTGGAAAAGATGCATAATCACGGCACAAAGCTGTGTTTTGGGGCGCTGCTGTCTACAGGACTGGAGGAGGACATGGGGAAAAAGCTAGAAGGTTCTGGCCAAGACAGGATCGAGCAGAGGAGGGAGGGCGGGCAGTGTCCATGTTGTACATGTAGCAAAAAGGAAAGAACGGAGCTGTAACGAAACTGATCCAGACTTTGAGAAATACAGAAATACAAAAGGAGTCACTAGTATTAAAAATACACCTGTTAATTGCAGCTGCTATGAGCAGGTCTGAGATTTGACTGTGAAATTACCAATCCTGTATTTAAGACAACCTGTTTCACCTTCAAATGTCTCTTCACACCCATCCTGGATTGTGTATACCTGATCCTGTGCTCCTTATGTATCTCCGAATTCCTGGTGAAGTCAGGCAGTATTACAGGAGTGCTGGAACAATAGGAAGGCCCTGCAAACCAGAGACGCCTTTCTGTGTTCATGAAATGAACAGCAGAAGGTCAGCACACCCATTTAGGAGATTTTTTTACCTTTGCATGCTAAAAAAGCTACTTCCAACGGCCATTTTAGTGACAATAATGTAACCTTCTGTAGCAATTTGGCAAAGCTAAGGCTACTTGTGATATGCAGTGGTTTACAGGGGAGACAATTACAGCCAGCACATGCACACAGCTGTATGACTTGATAGCAGGCAAAATGTTATGCAGTCCCTTTCTCCCCCCAGGCATATATGGGCTTTGTCTCCCCCTAAGAAGGGAAGCATTGCTGTTAAAAGACTGAAGATGGAAAGGTTGATTTGCTGAAGCCTGATGCTTAAAATTCCTGTGCTGAATTTAGCCCTCTTGGGCCTCAGCTGTTGTTACCTCTTTCTTCCTGGTTTTGCTGATGATCTTATCAGTCCTGGCCCATATTTTTCCCTAACAATCAGCCTGAATGACCCTTCCAGAATACCTCTTTCCAACCTTTGAATTGCTCTCTCTTGTTTACCTTTCAGCTTTAAACTTTCTACCTTACATAATCCAGACCGAGCCTGTAACGCAGATCTCACACTTTTTTATCCTGTTCTTGACCTGACTAACACTCCCATCTTCCGTGCTGCCATACAATGTCCTCCCCATTCCAGCATGCAAGCCCGCAGCCCCTCCTTTATTCAAGTCAAAGAGCTGCTTTTCTCAAGAGGCCTCCCCATGGAGATAATGAAAAGCAGATTAAGAGATTTAAAAAAGGACTTGGCTCCTTTGGAATGGTCAGTGCACTTTCCCTTTCTATAACCATCCCCTATACTGTAAATTTTCCAAATCAGTGTTTGTCTTGATGTCTGTGCCTTGACCTCAGCAGGACCTAAGCTGTTGGGCCCCAATCTTATGCATGCATATGTATGCCACGTCTCTCTGCTATCAGTGACAGTCACAGACAGAGTGGTAAAGGAACAAGCACATTTATGCAATAAAACCAAATCTGGCATATATTATTGCCAAATAATATTGTGAAAATGTTGGAAAGGGCTAAAAGTTGACATTTTCATCCTTGTTCTTATGACACAGAAAGAATGGCAACCTCTAAGGCAAGCAAAGCAGCAGCTCTGTTGACAATGCTTGGTTTTTGGACTGATTTGTGGATATATGAGAATCTTGAGGGGAAATACCTGGTAAAATGTGATGTGAATCTATAGAAAAATAACAAAGAGCCATCAGCACAAGTACATCCCAGTGGTGCTTTGCCAGTATCCTGCCTTTTTCTTAAGTGGCTGAATTTCAGGCATCAGAAACAGAAGACGCTTTGTCTGGGCTTTCCCATGTAATCAGCAACCTCTCTCCTGCCTGTCTTAGGGCTCTATTCACTTTATTACTATTAGAGTATCCCCTAGAGACAGACTTAGGAGGCAGTCACCCCCAAACGTCCTGTTACCTTAAAGCATTAGTTGTTTTCTCAGCAATGCATTACATGCTTTAATCCAGGTTATGTGAGAGTATGAAATGTGGCTTGCAAGTTATATGTATACAGAAGAAAATACAAAGTTGACATAAAAGAGCTTTACTGTTGGGTTTGATCATTATCCAAGGGAAGTAAAGTCCCCAAACCAGGCACTTTCCTCTGAAAGCAATTTCAAGAGGGAACTGTGTAGCAACTGAAGCCTTAGCTGGGGGTTGCAAATATCTAGCAGTTCATCAGTTGGATAGAATGAGGGGAATTCACTGGGTCTGATCTGAGCAACAGGTAGAAGTAAGTCATCCAGACTGCTCATCAGTCAGGGTGAGGAGCCCCACACGCATTCCAATATGACATACATCAATCATTTTCTGGTTTAATCATTAAATCAACAGCTGAAAGAGGAAGTACACCCAACTGATATCAACAGACTCCATTCCCCTTTGGCTCAGCTAGCAGTGCTTTCCTGTTGTGCCAAAGGAACAACCTCCTCCCCTTTCTGAGGCCTCTCCTCCCAAGGAACAGACATCTAACTCTCCCTGAGCGGGAAGCCTCTTTCAGCATGCCAGCTGGGAATCAGGGCCCTGGGCTCAGTCCCAGCACCTGTGCCTAGTTTTCTTACAGAGCACAGCCAGCTGCTCTTCTAGGTCTGCAGATATCCTCTATACCCTGTTTCTTTTCATTTCAGTGTATTCCTTTGGCTGAGCAATGCAAATGTGTTGCTTAGATTTGGGTTTTTGCAAATGCACTATTTTACATTTGCCTTAACTTGGTCAATGTAAAGTATCATCTCAGAGTGGAACAGATGGAGCCATGTTTTCAGTAATCCTTAAACCAGGGTTGTTGAAACAGTAGTGCCCAGAACCCCAGTATATATCCCTATTTCTGAGGGAATTTGAAGGGGAGCAGGATATAACTGCACACCACTTAGAAAGGAGTGACATGGGGCATGGGAGGAAGAAGTGTTTTTGATGACTGGTGTTTGTCAGCAAATTTTTCTGGCAATTATACATGGTAGTAGACGATATAGTTGACCGCGAGGGTTCACAGGCATTAGATAATTGTTTTGGCTCTGACTTAGTTCATAGTACGTTAGAGTAGTCATTTCTGTCTGTGACACCGAACTATCAACTGCAAACTTCCTGTGTGGAAATAATTATGCATCTTTTCCGAGTCTGCATTAGATTCTTACACAGAGAGGCAAGGTTAGAGTTAAGAGAAGACTGTTGTCACTGCTAATAGTGACTCTGAAAAGCCTTCATATCATTCAAAAATCCTAGTATAAACAGGAGCCAGACTGGGGCTTGTATTCTGTGCTGCAACAGGAAAAGGGCACGTAGAGGTCTGAAAAATAACGAAGGGGGGAGCACAGTGAGTAGAAAATGGTTATCACTGCTCATAATACTGTATTAATTCAATCAGGTTATCTAGGAGCAGGGTTTAAAAAACAACAGAAGGAAATACATTTTCATATGAACTTGTTGCCACAGGATGTTTTAAAACCCATAAATAAATAGGTTCAAAAAGGAAAGAGACACAATTCAAGGGAACTATGCTTAATGAAGTCTCTGACGCATTCTCATCTAGATGCAGTTCTGGTTTGGAAGTTAGGAAGTCGCTAACCTACTGATTTTCAGATGCAGGAATGACACACATGGGTAACAGCTACTTTTCCTATGTTCTGTTTCCAATTCAGAGCATCCATTACTACTTCCCTTCTTGGTTTCCCTTGAGAAAAAGACGTGTCTAGGCCTGCTTTGAATTATAAAATTCTTCACCATTCTGCTTAAATAGAGGTAAGAATAAGAGACAATAAATGCCCATGGGCAGCTAAGGAAAATCATAGGATATGAATCCCAAATTGGAACCAAGGAGGTGTGTGAAGGGTCACTCTTGGTGGGTGTTGAGGCACTTGATTTGAGGTGTGCATGGCTTGGCCCCATGCTGTGGGCTGTTGCAGTTCAGTTAGTCCTAGACAAGCATGACATTGTTTCTGCCACCCTTACAACTCCAGGTGATGCTGTCACAAACAACAGGTTAATAGAGGTGGGGAGTTTTTGAATAGAAGTGTAATGAAAGCCAGGTCAGAAAGGGAAACATTTCAGTCCAGTTGGTAAATCACACAGAACTTTGCAGCATGAAACTCTACCAGGGTGGGGAACTCTGATCTTCTCTGGGTTTCTTACCACACTGTTTCCTCTTTGGCCTTTACAAAGTCTAACTTCTGCCATAATCCACCTGGCAACAAATTACAGTCTATCTCCCTCTAGTGGGTAGTTGCCCACGAAAGCCACGAGGAGATGTGAGTCACAAATTTGCCTTGCAGTTGCTTTCCGTTATCATCTTTCTTTGGTTTGCTTTCTTCTTTCTTCTGTGATCTTCTCACAAAGGCATTCAGTTTTTTCTTGATACCATGTAACCATCGTGTCTCTTCCTCCCTTCTCAGCCTCCATGAGGAGTTGGGCTCTTTAAGGGGTTTCTATTTGATGTAAGTGGGAAAGGAAAGCAAAGAAACTGCCCAAGAATGAATTTAAAATTAAACATTCTAGAGATGGGTGGTGTTTGCACAGAGGCACATGTGCAACCCCAATATGATGGAGACTTAGAAATCTGGGGAAAAGAAAACCCTGAGACCTCCCTTAGATATGTTCATGCGGTTGGTAATTTAATATGTGGAGCCAGACAGAAGAAATTTCGCTGGGATTTCTTATCCTTAAAGTAGATTTATTTGGGTGGAAAATCTTCTGCACTCTGGCTTAGTAGCTTGTTCACTTTGCATTTGTTGTGACATTACCAAAATATTAACAGCAAAATACATAAGCCAGCTGTGGTATATCTGAAGTTAGCTGTCTAACAGCAACAGTTAACTACCAGAGTATTCCCAGAGCAGAGCTGACATTAATTGAGAAAGATAGTGCTCTCAAATATGTCGAGACAAGATACTATAAGAAATTGATTTAACCAGACCATGTCTTTTGTCTATGGAACTGCGGTTCTCTCCTTTGCAGAGCACATAGGCTGGATCCCACTGCTGTTACCCCATTGAGATTAATGGAAGTATATTAGGGATGATTCTCAAAGGTGTTTCGTTCCTCTGACTACTCTTGAGTTTTTTGTCTGGTTAAGCACATTTTAGACAACAAGATGAACAAGCCAGTATTGTCCAAATGAAATATGACACATCTGGTTGAAAGAAATTTTTTAGGTAGGCTTTGATAATGATACGTTTCTCAATAGCGGGCTTCATATTAATCATCATCTGTTATCTTTCCGTTTAAAACTTTAAATTATCTAAATAAAACAACAGGAAATACATTTTGCTCCAGCCCAGGTGTTTTCCAGATTCCTTGAGGCAGTGAGCTTTTTCTCAATTCCCTGTGTAATGGCGTTCCTCAAAAGTTACTAATTAGAATCCCAACAGAGTCTTTATTATGGCAAACTTCAGTATCAAAAAGGAGAATGAATGAAATGAAGACAGAGTGGTATTTAACTGAAACAAAGTGTGATCACGGATTATCTGTTCAGAGCAAATCCTGCCCCTACTAACAAGCATGCAGCTCCTATGTCTGCATTATTTTGTGAAACAGCATCACACAAAAATAATGTTTCTTTATAGCATGGCAGGATTATCAACTGAGTTATTTTACTTACATGGATAAAAAAAAATACTGTAGCTTTTACTCCCTTTATAACTGAGATGTCAACATAACTAATTTCATTTCACTGTAATAAAGATGAAATGAATTGCAGTCCTGATCCTATATCAGCCACAACATATTTTTATTCAGCTGAGACATTTCATAAACCTGCTGAATGTAAGAACTGCAGATGGTGCAGAGACAGGATATGGATGCAGGGAGAAGGTATTGCAGAAGAAATGTATGGATCTTTGTCTCCAGAGCTTTACTTGCGTTGATGTACAGGACAAAAAGAACCTGGTGACAACCAGCTTTCCAGACCAGCTTGCATAGCTGACAGTCAGAAAATGTTCTTTTGCTTCCAAATTGAGTACATTTGTTCTAGAATTAAGACACTGCAAACAAAGAAACTCACAGTGCCACATTCTGTTCGTTATTTATGTTGGATGAGGGCTTCATCTGGCATAACAGAAACTATAACGACAGCACTGGACTAAACTAAAGGCCTGTGAGTCCTTTATCCGGTCATAGTCAGAAAGGGATGCTTACAGAAGGAGCATGAGGAATAGGGCAAGCATTGTTGCTGCCATTAGCCTGCTCTGCCTGCAGCAGCGGCTGTTGTATTTCATCGCTGTGATAAACACAGAAGATAGTCTAGTGGTCTGAGCACAGAGCTGGGAGCTATGAATCTGAGTGTTTCAGTCGTGCCTCTGTCACCAAGGTTACTTCTATATTGCTGTGTCCCAGCTCATGTGCATGTATGCTTGTGGCAAACCTGTCTTCCATCCTCCGCACTGCAGAGGCACACATAGCCCATGCTCACATTCGTGCTGCAGTTGGCCGGGTCTGGTGTTATGGTTTGGAGAGATTTGTGCTTCCCTAATGAGCTGCTTAACATCTGTGATTGTTTCCTAAAGAGCTATATAATATTCTAGTGCATTTCCTACTGTGCCCCTTTATCTTTCCTCCATTCCTTCTGGTTCCTCTAGTTTTCATGTAGTTACCACATTCCATCTTTGTGGCCCTTGCACTTTCTCTTAAACTTGTCATCCGTCAGTTCTTACACCCCAGAACAGCAGGCTCAGTGAGTGTAAAAACTGCAAACGTTTTCCCCAACTTTGTAGCCCAAGTCAAGATCAATCTATCTGGTAGCATGCAAAGGCTGACTCTTTCAAATGGCCCAGCTAAAGCTGCCTGTAGAAAGGTGATGCTGTTACATTCCCAGTACAATAAGAAAGATGATGCTTAAGTCACCTCCTTTAAAATTTTGTTTATAAACTGTTTTTAATTTGCTTCAGGACTATTCTGCAGCTACCAGAGCCATCAGATCATGCCTGAATGGACCCTCAGAAACCAAATTTATCAGCTGCAGGCCCACTTCTTGTGAGCTCACAACTTCATCACTGCTCTTGAAACTGCCATCTCTTCAGCTGTCTCCTCCAGTGCAACCATTGTTCCCACCTCCACTGGTCTGCTCTCCCTTCAGAAACATGACGTGGAGGACTGCAGGCTCCATACTACTCAGAACATCCCAAAGCAGGCAGGTAGGGAGTTACCAGAATTCCTGTTTCCATCTTTAATTTGGGCATGTCCTTATTTCTGCAAGGTGATCCAAGCTGCCTGCATGGAAGGGCAGCTTTGTGGAATTTCTCTCCAGATCTTTGCACCTCAGGTTGAGCAGAACCCTGGAGAGCTCCTCCTCCTCCTCCCTGTGGCCTTCAGCTGCGCTGCTGCGCAGGGCAGGGGTGGATAGAAACTAGAGTAAGCCACATGCAAATCAGTGGTAACCAAATATGCCTAACCCAGGAGGAAGCTGGTGGAAAGAGCAGTCAGTGAAAGGTTAATAAACAAGCAAGCAAATAGGCTGGAATATACAGGCCCTGGTATATTGGCATGTCAGTGGAAGGCTGTGTATAGTAAATAAATAAGCATGCTTTAGCTATTTCCTTAGGGTAAAGTGAGTAGGAGTGTGTTCAAAGAGTAACATTTGCTTTATGCAGTCCTGCAAGCACAGGTTCAATATATATATTAAGAAATATTTATAGGTTGTGTATGTCAATGATCAAGGGATTTAGACGACTTGAATAACCAGCAGCATACATCAAATCCCATCAGTCTGATCCCACTCTCAAGTTTCTCACTTCTCAGTGTTACAAATTCAAAGGCAATTAAAATGGCTACTTAGCTACGTTATGTTATTGTGAGCAGCATCACTTGTCAGGTATTTTAAGTATGAAAAGCGATGTTAATTTTTAGGCATTACTCCCAGGTAAAATTACACCCCATTGTTAAAAATACATAACAGTATGCCATTAACTTCTTTAATGTGCTAGCTTTGAGAGTGATACGTTTTTCTTTTACATTTCTACTACAAGACCTTTGTTACTACTTTGTTCATTAAAATTCTCTCTGCAATAAAGATGATTCAGTGATTTTGCAAACCAATCTCATCCTTAGAAGGTTATAATTTGACAATTTCAAGGCTTCCCAACACAGACCCCTGTATATATGTCATACATTGCATTGCAGATTTCATCCAATAGCATAAAATGTACTCTGAATGCAGTATCATCTTATCAGTATTCTAGCACCATAAGCTTTCTCAGTGCAAGCATGGTACCGTTCATTACAATGAAACTGAAAATGGAATAACTGAAGGATTGATTTATATGACCTTCGCTCAGGAATGTTCTAATTCTGACATAATCTCTCTGCCTGAAATCCTAAACACTGTATAATTCTGATTTATTACCCTTAAAAGAAGGAGCTTTGATCTATAGATCAACAGAATACCTAGCATGAAAAAGAGTGGTGCAACAGCTCAGGAAAAAAATGCAGATTGATCATGTGACTGAACTCCAAACATCGTCTCAGCCAGCAAATCCAAGAACAGGGCTGAAAGCAAGTGGAAAAGCTTGATGTGGATGTTTTCACAATTCCCCTCCATTACTCAGAAATCTCTCTTAATTATATGTGCATTTGTATAGCAAAGACAAGAGCATGTTAGTAAGTTAAAGCATGAACCAATCTGTTTACTGGAAGTTGCAGGGAATGTTTATTGAAACAGCTAATTTATCGCAAAACAGGGCCAGAGCTTGAGCCCGATACACTACACAAAAGGCTGCTTTACCAGGCAGCTCTGTCTTCCTCCCGCACCAGCAATATACCTGTTTTGTGCTACTCTGTCCTAGTGCCTGCTTGCTACAGGGTTCAGGAGAAACCTTATCACTGACTGCTAAAATGTGAAAGCTAGAGCAGCCCTACAGTGTGCTGCTTAAAAATAACAGCTGATACCTTTAAAGCAAAGTAGCTGGATCTAAATCAGGTAGAATCTGAATTGAAAATTGAATCAGGTTGGCTCTCACTTCTGTATTTTTTGGTGAGGTAAAGAGAGTGATTAGAACAAATGACAGATACAAACTATTCACAACAAGCTGGTTGATACATATACATGAAAAGCCCAATGAACACAGTTAATACCTTCCATAATTAAAATGAACAGGTCATCTAATTTTAAGTGGACTAAGAAACAGAAACTTGTCCCCAAACTGTGCCTTTTTGTTTTCTTAGTGTTGAGTGAAATAAATGTTTGCCTTCTTTCCTCTCACACACTGCTCACAGTTCCCACTTAGCCATTTCCTAGTCCTATTTTGGACAAATCTTTGTCTTACCACCCTTCTCTTGCAAATCCTTCCTCTCTAGAGTACTCAGCATTCTCCTCTCTCCCACTATCCACCTTTTACAAGTGGTATCTGATCAATCTTACTTTATCCTGGGCAGAAAATGGAAGGGTTTATTGTAGGAAAAAAAATCTTTTCATTCAGTGCATTTTGTGGCTGGTATGAATACTTTGTTTAATCCTAGCAGATGGTAGTCTCCAGGAATATTCACCTGCCTCACTGTATTGCACAATACTAGTTCAAGCACATTATTTTCACCTATGAATGGACCTGTTCCTTATTACTCCCAAAGATCAAACATTACGCAGTTCCTCCAGTATATTTCACTTGCTGACAGTCTGAGCTACAGCTACTGCAGCCACTGTAAAAGCACTAGGACCTCAGAGAGATTATTCCTTCCTTCCTGAATATGTTCAAGTGGATATACCACAAACTGAATTTGCGCTTAGGGATAGCAGGAAGCGCCTGATTCGTTTTTTGTATTTGTAGAGAGGAAATCTACACATGTGGGGGGAGGGAGAGAAAATTGAAGATGAAAAAAAAAAAAGGACTTGGGTAGAATCAAATTTAGGACATTTATTCCCTCAGCAATATGGGCACAGTTTTCAAGAGTAATAAAAAAAGAGTAATAAAATAAATTATTTATATCAAAACCTGCCTCCTACTAGAATGACATAAAGGCCTGAAAGCAGTGGACAAAAGAGGAAAAAAATCTGTGTGTTATTTTTGTAATCAATTAGCACCATAATTATATATGGTGCATGTCAACATACATGAATACAATACAGACAATATTTGATTCTTTGGACTGGAAAACTTAATGTAAAACACTGTTCTGCAAAGCAGTCCTGGCATGCTTGATTTTCGGCATGAGCTGTTTATTGAATTCTCAAATGACTGTATTTATCGGTAGGAAAATCAAAACAGCAGAGGAAGTAATATAGTCTTAGATTTCCCAATGGTGAATTCATTAGCGGAGGCAATTCTGGGCTCAGCCTGGTATCTCATCCACCAGACAGCACTCACTTCCCAGTGTAATGACAGATGATGGTAAAAGCTTAGCAGTGTTTTGCTACGCTGGTAAAGTAGATAGGGATGGGAGTGAAGAGCACCATGGTATCTTCTTTGACCAATGGAAAACCATTCAGTAGGAGAGATTAAGAACTGGACTCTATGAGGATGATTACCATTACCCTCCACAACTATAAAAAACTCCAGATCAAATGGTTCTGACTCAGTTGTTGAAGGGTAGTAGCATCTGTGGAGGAAATTCTGCATAAGGGCTGTCACTGGTGGCTAATCCCTCTGGAGCAGGTGCACAGAAGTTTGCCAGTCCCACATCAGAGCAGGGCTGGGAGCCAGGGGATCCAGCTCATAAAAGAGATGCCCAGTTGGAAAAGAGGCGGAACAAAAGAAGAAAAGCCACTGTCTGCCTTGGCATCTCTCCTGAGTGGCTTCCACTTGTAAAGTTTTGGTGCCTAGTAGAATTTGGAAGCCTTTCTCAACTCAGTACGCATCAATAGTAGCACCCTACTTGTCCTTCCCCAGTATCAAGTTCTCCTGGGCCATAGCAGCAACTCCTGGGTGAAGTACTTTGACAGCTCATATGTTTGTAATTTTAATTTCATCAGATTCTGTATAAACTGGTGTTTTAGTATTTTAAAATACCAGTAGTATTCATGAGTAGCAGCATGAGTAGCCTAACCTGATGAAGGTCAAAGAACATTTCTTGAGCCCTTTTACAATAGAAGGCAGAAATACTGCAAAACTGACTTTCAAATGAATGAACAAGGAGCACAGACCCAAAATCTCAGCTCTGGCAGACACTGAACTCAGAGTTATTTGATCTGCAGTAGCACTTGGGTGCCTGAGAAGGTCATGTGAAGCAGAAGAAGCCTTTGTCAACAATTATTGCCCCTGTTCAACTAGCCCAAACTGGTGGCTTCTCAGTGAGAGAAAAACATTTTCTTACATCATAAGTAATACAAATAAAATAATACAAAGTCTTTTCACTGATTCACATAGTCCTGTTATAAATCTCATGTTGTAGTGTTAGACAGGATCCTATCATTAGACCTGCAGTAGACAGTAGGAAAAACTTCTGAAATACAACATACCTTTCAAGCAAGTATTTCTGCCTGATTAAGGTAATTCCGTTGATGAAGAGTCTATCACAGTCTGATTATGATTACAATTTATTGCAAACTTGTTGTATTCATTATTAACCTGAGCTGTAAAAATATTAATACCAGTAATTATTGAATTTGAGAACAATGGGGGGGGGGGGGAAGGAAAAAGAGGAAAATGAAGCTGATTAAATGTAAATGTCTGGCTGCCATCGATTGCCAATAGCTGCTAGTGTTAAATTAAGAAGTGATTTTATTGTCCTCTGCAGCCAAGCTCAACCATACTCCATTCAATAACCAATAATTTAGGTCCTTGAGTTAATAACAATTACAATAAAAGTATTCCCTACTTTCTGGCATGCTGTGTTTATTTTGGGATATTAACACAGCAATCCAAATACAACACGTAAGACTCCCTCAGGGCTTTCTGTCTCACATCCCAGTCCTTCTGTTTCTTTATAAGCTTTAACAGCCACAGTTGTAAGAGATATAAATAGTCTAAAGCACAAAAGAATCTCTCTTCCCTGGCAGAATCTTTATTTACAACCTCTACAAACCTAAGCAGGTCAAATAGTCCCTTGCTGGCAGGTTAATAAGGCCCACCTGCCAAATAAACCCACCAGTGAAATCCACAGGGCCTACATAAATCCAAAGAGCTTGGACAAGAGAAGATTTTCTCCCTAAGAATCATACTGAGATGGGACGCTTATAGTTCAAAAGGCATTCAACTCTCAAACTCCAGAGTAATTGTCTTCCTGGCACATGCTTATGGGTGTGTAAAAAGCTTGCAAAATCCATAATTCTTACCTGCAGAAGACACCATAGTTTAATATTTATATTTCACTATTGCTTACAGGACCCCTACCTGCTGAGGGCTCCTGTACTGGTGCCATACAAACATGTAAGATTTTTAACTTGGTGCACTTGAGAGTTTTTAAAGGCAAGTATAGCTGGGTCATAAATAATTGTGAAGATTTCATTTAAGATTTAACATACAGTTAATTTCTGAAATGCCATGAAAAGGAAATGAAAAAGTAGGATAACAGATTATTTAAGCTGACCTAGAAAATAATTTTCAGAAGCCACAGGGTATTTTAAAATGTATATTGGAATTCTGTTCAGAGACCTGAGCTGCTCGAACACTGCTCTTAGGTAAATGTTTTCCACTGAATCAATGACAACTTTATGTTCTTGCCTGCATCAGCTAGGCACAACAACTGACCCAGCATGGGCACATCCACAGACCTTACAAGAGCCTAGTCACTGTGTTTATGTTGCACTGGAAAAAGCATCTCCAAAGCAACCTTCAGATTTCTATTTGCTGTGTGTACAGTCAGCAAACAGGTAAATCTGAGAACATGCCTCCTAATTTATTACACCTGAGGATGGCATCAGGCAGATGAAGGCAGATAGCCATGGAGCAGTGGATTGTAGCTGGGCAGCAGAAGCTCTCTGCCCCAAAACTCTGAGGCAGGAGTTTGTGATCCATTCATGGAAGGAGTTAGTTTACCTTTGCATGCCAGGCTGAGAACTGCAGCAGTGCCC
This sequence comes from Forpus xanthops, assembly GCA_032466535.1. Taxonomy (NCBI): domain Eukaryota; kingdom Metazoa; phylum Chordata; class Aves; order Psittaciformes; family Psittacidae; genus Forpus; species Forpus xanthops. Next base: position 17,544 of record JASSUY010042841.1, read on the forward strand.
AAGCTGATTCACAAACAGATCATATATCCTGGCCTCAGAGGTGGCAGCAGTAATCAGGAAGGGCAATATGTGTGTATAGGGTGGAGGGATGACAGGGCAAATTTTAAGCAGCCAGTGGAAGTCTCATTAAGTTCTTCAATGTATCATGAGGGATATGTCCATATCAAGCCTACAGGCTGTCTGCTGCCTGTGAAAATCCCTGGGGACAGGTTACAGGCAAATCAGGAAGCACACAAAATGGCTTGCAACTATTCATTCCTGCAGGTCTAGAGTGGGCTAGGCCAAACTCTGCTCAGGCACTGGAGATTACAGCTACATTAAACCAGACAGGATCATAGTGCTGCAAAGAGGCAGCTCACATACATAATGTATTTACCAGAGTGACTCCAAATACAAGTCAAATGTCACAGTTTTACAAGTGAACATGATATAAGGAACACATGTATAATGTGCATTTAAGATTGGTACATTGTGGCAAAGAATTTAGGTACACTTTGAAGGACTCTCTGGCAGGTCTTAAAGGTCTTTTCCAACCTGAATGATTCTGTGATCACCAGAGCGAATGCTCAGTTTCAGGTTCCAAATATTTTAGGTGAGCTGCATGCTGTGAGTGGTGTACTTAGTCAGAGGCAAAAGTACCTCTTCCATTCCTCAATAAAGGGCTTCTGGTGTGAGACAAAGGTTGGGGTTTTGAATCACAGATTAAACTCCTGAATTCTGAGCACTAATCTCTTCCTTTGGATTAATGCAAACAGTTTCTTCCTGCCCTGAAGAACCAGCTCACATGCAGAAGATGGATGGAACCTCAGCATTTTAGCAAATGCCGCATGTCCACTTCCTGTAGCAGTTGCAAAAGGAAGAGTGTCCAACACATGGTGGCTTATGTCCATCTGAACATTGCTGTTATTAGCAAAATGGCACTAAAACCATGCCCAGCTTCAGTGTGAGACAACGTAGGGTGGGTGAACCTTCATGTGGGCTGTCTCCTATGCACTGGCCAAGTGCAACACCTCTGCTGAGTGCATTCTGCATTTGAATCACAGCTCAGTTCAGCTGCTGTAAATGCAGCTGAGACAGTCCAGTGGTTTTCTGCTGTGTGTAAACTGGATGCAGATTCGGCACTGGAGTCAGAACTGCCACAGTGGGATTACTCTTGCACATAAGGTTGAGCTGCTGACAGTGAGCCACAGTATAACTTCTGCAGGCAGCTCAACAGCTACCTTTCCCTCCTTCGTAGGGCTTGCTCACCAAGCAGGAGTGTCTCATAAAATGCCTGCTCTAATTTGCAAAGTGTAAGCTCTGGCTTATAACAGTAACTGATGTGAACAAATATAGCTTAGAGGAGCGAGCATAGCAAGCTCAAGTAGAGTGTAAGAACATGGTAAAATGTGCAAGAAACACGGCCTACTCCTTCCAGTTTTCAAAGCAAAAGCAGCACAGGTGATAATCTAGTAGTTGGGGCCTGCATTTGCAAACCTGCCCATCCTGTGCCTCAAATCCAGCCTTCATTTGTCAGGTACATTTGCATGTACTCAACACCAATCTAAAACAAACTCAAGGCATCTTATAGAAAGTCTCCAAACAGCTCTAAAACTCAGTGGGTATTTCTGAAAACATCTGTCAATGGGCATTTTTCTCAGGGCATATATATTGAGTAAATGGGATATGATCACAGCTACGATTTCTCAGTACAGGAAATTGCCAGCCACCAATATAATTAGAAACAGTGCATATGATCAAATTAATCATTCAAAAAAGAGCAATTACTGTTAACAGAATAATGGCATGCTTTAAAAAAGAATGAAATTAACCTTTAGGGCCGGCACAGTTCCCCTCACCATTCTGTACTGAGGCAGCAAAGATTAATACATGTGCAAAATAAAACACTGGATTAGCATCTGCTGAAAACAGAAGTAGCACTATCTATGTGGCCTATTCAACCCTGAACAAACTTTATTCTTTGGCACTGGCACAGAGTGGAAATATCAATAGTCACTTCTCTGCCAAAATGAAAAAAACAAACCCCTCAAGACTTCAATTGCTGTATAACTTACCACATTGTATTTATCAATGAACAGTAATTGCATGAAGATTAAACATAAATCAGTAATTTGAAATGCAGTAGAATTAATGTTCAAACCTACATTCCAGCTTCTCAAAAGCTGAGTTACAGAGTTAAGCTTTAGCCTCAACAAGCTCAGATCTAGAAATGCATACCAAACATATTGCAAAAAAACTAGTTTTGCTCTGCAGTGCTAAACATTAATTCTGATTATGAATGTATTTCAGTATTTATACTTCTAAATGAGATTAAGTTTGTGTTTATAAACACAGCAACATACTGTGCTATCAATAGATAGAAGAGTTAATGTGTTTTGAATCCTCAAGCTGTGTGTTTCTACATAGATTAGATTTATTTTATTCCGAATGTCAACAATGTTTAAATTAAGTCATACTGATGTCAAAGATAATTAGAGACATACAGCTTCTATAGATAAATTTATTACTATGCTTAAGTTACTTGTACCAGGCTGGAGCACGTTAACTGCTCAGAGCTGGTATACAGCTGGTTTTTATCATTTCAACACTGGAAAACAGCAGGGATATGCTCCTTAGTTTTTATTTCTCATGGCCTCTGCCTTCCCCTGAAGATGAATCCCATTCCCTCATGTCTTTGACTTTCCTCATCCTTTTGCTCCCTCAATGACACTTCCTTCTGCTCAGCACAAATGATGCAAACAGAACTAAGTATTTTTGAGAAAAGTGGTATTTAATAAATTCTTTTCATAATGGAAAATGTATCTGGTAAACAGACCAATGTGTAACTCATAGTATGAAAACAATTCATATTTAACTGTATATTTTCAAGTTTACAATTTCTTACTCTGGATAGAATTTAAGTTATAAGCTATAGTCACATTTAAGATGTCTCATTTGGACTAATTGTGTTTGAAATTTTCTGAGCAGATAATTTTCCTTTCCCAAAGAATCAACATTCAATTAAAAAATACTATGGCTCTGTTTTTACATGAGATGACACAAAACACACAAAAAGCCTGACAAGCCTGAACCTTCTCATCGTCAAGCTAATTTTAAAGTAAAAACAACTTTAAGAACACAATGCTGGATTTTTTTAAATAACCATTTGCAGTGAACTTCGATTCAAATTAATTAGCAAATGGATGTGTCGCTTCTCAAGAACACATTTAGTACTATAATTTTATTATGATTATGCTATATTTAATATAAAATACTTTGAAATGCTGATTTAAGTTTTATAGTTCATTAACTCTTAATTCTAAATCAACAGCGTGCTGTCTTCATATTAAACAGCATGCAGGACGTTTCATGACCAAAGACGAACACATATATGTTGGTGAAGCTTTTTCTGAACAGTCATGGTGATACATGGACTGACATGCTGAAGGATTCGTGACTTATACGGTTAAGGGTAGGTTCAGATGGGGTTCAGGCAGGCTGAAAACAACACTTACTGTTAATCCAAAGAAAGAACATGGACTGCTGGCCAAAATCAGCACTCACGTGATGGGTCACCAGATGACAGCATTGGAGAGAGTAATGGTGACAGGAGACTGCAGGGAAGATCTCTCTGTGGCATTGTTACAACCAAACAGTACAATGAGCAGCATTAACTTTTCCAGTGCATTCACATTTTGAAGTAGAACTACATCTTCAGCGTTTAGCCCTTGTAAGTGAAAAAGTCTGTGAAACAAGGAAAACCTATGTCTGTAGAGTCTGTATGGCCTAGTACAGTCCTTATCTAATTAAACACCTGTAGTGCAATAAACACAGTAAACGTGCTGTGCTGCTGTACTAACTAACTTGGGAATATCTAACTCATCAACCGCACTCACGTGACTTCAGTTTAATTGTACTTATAGTTCTGTTTACATTGCCACCAAGATGATCTGCATTTAGGAAAATATTTACTAAACAGATGATTATATAAAACCCTGAAAAAAAAATAAAAAGGGATTCAAGAAAGGAATTCAGAAAGCAATCAATCCTTAGGATCCATACAGGAGAGAAATGTAAACGTGAAGCTCCTGCCACAAAGATCTACAATGAGATTAAATGTGCACTACAGTTGGCCTTTGCTAAGAGAAAGACAAAGCTTTAGTATGGGGACTGCTAATCTCTATTACTTCTAATAGCAAGAAGTACCCCAAAATGTGCCCCATCCCCTTGTGAATGGGGCTGACGGAACTCTCAGGGGAGAGAGCTCTGTGCTGCTGCATGGAGCAGTGCCACACACGTAGAGTTAGCTTTCGAGCTCTGCCTAATGCAGTAAAACGACAGCAACGGCCATGTAGGCCTTTGCCTCTCAGGCACTGTCTGTCCTTGTTATGGCAACGAGATCTGCCTTCAGCTTCAGAATTCCAGCATCCCCCAACATCTGCCTGAAGTCAGGGCACTGATTACCATTACTGCTGAATAAATGATCTTGGAAGTGTTTAAATTTTGTCCTAGTAACCAATTGATCATCTCTAAAACATTTAAAAATTTCTAGAACGATATGCAGCTACTGCATTTATTTAAATTCCTTTACTGAGTTGAACAGGCAGGATATTGACCTTGATACTATTTCTTAACACAGTCCATAAAAGGTGAAAGTAAGGAGCAATAAAGGTTTAGATACCAAATGAAACAGGAGTCATTAATAAATGAATACTGTTCTCTTGCGTAGCTATACATCTGTTCTCGTTTCAGTGACCTGCTTTGGCTACCCAAGAAACATCAAACTGTTAAAAAATATTGGCTAAATGAAAGAGAATAAAACATCCTAGAGGCTCAGTCTGGAAATTTGCAACTCCTAGAAAGAGGTTAGAGGACATGTACTTCAACTTTTTGGGAGCCATCACTCAAGTGTAATGCAGCGTGCCTGTTATTTGTCAGCGCAAGCTCATTCTGCACTGCCTGCTTATTTATATCATTGGAAGTTAAAACTTTCTGGAACTGAGAAGTTCAGAAGAACTGAAGATTATTTCAAAGAATCAACCTCTTTGTGCACTGTAGTGGAAAAAAATGAGGGATTTTTAAAATCACTATATGAGCTCAAGAAAACAGACAGTTCTTTCTGAAATAAAAGAAACCTCCGCATGCAGTTGCTCTTTAAAAGGGTCATGACTTTGGAGAAGTTTGCACCAGTATCTGTGGACAGTAGAAACTGGTGCTGTTCCAGGTAAGGGTCTTAACTCTCAGCATCAGCTTTCCTGGAAATTCACATGGTGGGTCTATCAGGTGGTAATTACGTGTCTGCAAATCTTAGCAGCAAAGACAAGGCCAGTGATCTATAGGAGTTGAAAGGACTAAGGAAGATTTGTTGTCACCTTGACCGTGATAGCAAAATCCTTCCACCTAAATCTCAACTGACACTCTGGCCTAGTGACCAGGAAGAAGGCAAATGAGAACTGCATTATCCAGGGGATCTTATGCATTAGTAATAACTGCAGAATAAAAACCTGTTTCTCTTTTATAAGTCACACAAAGATGAATTTGCATCACTGAGCCTAAACCCAGAATTCATTCCCAAGGGAAATGAGATAACACATTTGTAGCATGCCAGTTATTGATGACAAACCTGGGTTCTTATGCAAGGTTGGGGTGGGTTTTTTGGGAGGGGACACATGGCAGGGACAGGGCGGACAACACAGAAAACACCCCTGCAAACATGTCATGCTTTGTACTTTTAATGTATTAAGTATTATTGTTCAATTGCGGAAGCACACCTGCACATGCCCTTATTGTATCAAACCAACAGGATTCACATATTTATACTTCTGATTATTTGTATTGGTAATGGTGCCTCTGTTTTTAATTAGAAAATATCTCCCTCCTCCCCTGTAAATGCAAATAACTCAACTTCAGAAAGGAAGCTGCAAGATGTTGAGACTCTTAATTCAAGTTAAGTATATTAAAATGTGATGTGCTTCTTTAACGCTGTAAATACTTAAATTCAGAAGCAAAATCTTGTTGGTCTAACACCTTCAAGATAGTGCCTTCTTATTTTATAGACAGGCTGTAAAACAAGTTAAGGAATCTTTATCACTACAGAGAGATTTCCCTCTGCCACATTGAGATTAAGTTTTTAATCAGCCGATGATTAAGTTTTTCATTACTAAGTAATTAACACTAAGTTTGTACCACACAACTGTTAACTGCTATGCTAAGGTGTACCCACCATTAAATAAATGGGTAAAACTGGACAAGCTTTAACATATGAAAGCAAATTAAGGATTATGTAAAAAAAAAAAAAAACTAAAAGAGCCTGTGACAGATGGTGTAATTCACTATTATCCAGCAGGCTGATGCTGGTGTGTTCCTTCCTCCACTGTCAACAGTTTACCTTGCACAGGGGTTGCATTAAGCCCTTAGCTACCAGGTTAAGTCTCACAGCAACAAAGAGCTGTATTCTTTACCTTACACAGAAAACAGGTTCCCAGAGCTCCACAAGCCCTTGATCAAATCATCCAAACCTTGAAAACGGTTGGTTGTGACCTGCTTTACGTTATCTGGTGCTACAGTTCATGAGAATATTTGTTCCTGTCGTAACATGACAGGTATTTAACGATTTGGCCTAAAAAAACCCACCTAAAATAGCTATGCTTTCAATTGGCAAATTGCAAGCACATGTATTTTGATGCAAGGAAAAAAACCTCTAAACCAGGCCATACTTCCAGAGAGACAGTGCAGGTAATTCACAGCCAGGCACACTTGGGTTCTTACAACTATCTGACAGCCTCAAAATTGTGTGCAGTTGTGAGGAAAGGCAAAACATTTGGCTTAAATCAGTATGTTCAGTTGAGCACACATGCATGGTCACTGAGGCCAGCAGGTAAGGAGGGATACATAGCAATATATATTTAAAAAATACTTCAAAACCAGAATCATAGAATTTAGTAGGTTGCAAAAGACATTTAAGATCATCAAATCCAACTGTTATCTCAGGACTGCCAAGACCGTCACTAAACCTCATCCACATGGTGTTTGAACACTTCCAAGGACGGTGACTCCACCACTGCTCTGGGCAGGCTGTTCCAATGCCTGAGCACCTTCTCTGTGATTATCATATCCAATCTAAACCTTCCCTGGCATAGCTTGAGGCTGTTACATCTTGTTCTATTTCTTGTTGCTTGGGAGAAGAGACCAATCCCACCTCACTACAACCTCTTCTCAGGAGGCTGCAGAAAGCAGTAAGATTCCCCCCCCGAGCCTTCTCTCCTCCCGACTATAAGCACCTCCAGTTTCCTCAGATGTTCCTCATCACCGTTGTGCTCCAGACTCTTCACCAGCTCCGTTGCTCTCCTCTGGCCCTGCTCCAGCACCTCAATGTCTCTCTTGCAGTGAGAGGCCCACAACTGAACTCAGTATTCGATATGCAGCCCCACCAGTGCCCAGTACAGAGTGACGATCGCTCACAGGACCCTACAGACCAAACAAGCACCTTCCACCACCTCAGTGGGACCGGCGGGCCCTCGACGCGCTCTCGCCTACCTGGGGACATCGCGGCGGCGTGCCGGGCCCCACACAGCCCCCGCCTTCAAGCCCACCTCATGCCGCGGCCTTCCCTCCCCTGGCACCAGGCCCACCCTCCTCTTCCTCCCCTTTACTTCTGTCAGGACGGCCCCGCTCCCTCCCCACCGCCATCCCGATCCCGATCCCGGTCCCGTCAGGACGGCCCCTTTCCCTCCCCACCATCCCGGTCCCGTCAGGACGGCCCCGCTCCCTCCCTCCCCACCATCCCGGTCCCGTCAGGACGGCCCCGCTCCCTCCCCACCGCCATCCCAGTCCCGATCCCAGTCCCGATCCCAGTCCCGATCCCAGTCCCGATCCCAGTCCCGATCCCAGTCCCGATCCCAGTCCCGATCCC
>JASSUY010042849.1:0-11332 GCA_032466535.1 Forpus xanthops
GGGGGGGGTGGGGCTTAGCCTACTTTCCATAGGTAAATGAGTCTTTGTGTTCCTTTTGTTCCCTTCTGATGTGTTTGCTCATTTCAACCACAGAGAATGACTGGGGTTTCAAAGATTTTTTTGATTCTCTTTTAGGTTCTCCATGTTTTCTGAAAATTGGCAGCAACTCGCCAGTTGAGAGAAAGGGACCTTAAGAGGTCCTTAATCAGCAAAGTCCTCCATGTTGACTTTTAGCTTAGTGCGTAATAAATACAAAATGAAAATATAAAAGGTTTCTTGAGCCATACTCAGCTTCAGCGTCTTGAGGTATTACCTTCAATACTGATTAAAGGCCTTGATGTATATGCTTGTATTTATTAAATTATTATGGCTCTGTATATTTACCCTGCATATCTGGTGTGTTTCAGGAATTCTTTGGAAGTAGGTAGGTTGTTTTCATAGGTTAGATTTAATCTGAAAATTTAAGGAAACAAATTAGAGAAAGTAAAATGAAGAAATTTGGGTTTGATTATAAATACCTTGCTCCTGTGAGATTGAAACAAAAATCCTTTTCAGGTCTGCTGCATTTACTCTTGTAAAATAGTACAACCTTTATAGCCAAATGCCTGCTTTGAGTATGTTATCACAGTAATATTTGATATTTAAGTTAGGAACCATTATTAGTCACAGGGTTATTCATGTTTGTTCTGTACTTAGGTAATCAGTGTCCAGCTAACCCAGAAATGTTAAATATAGTTCTGCCTTTTACAATGGCCTTTCATTAAGGATTGTGATTAAATATAGAAGGTATTTCAGACACCATCTTATAAAGAATTTTGTATAGGGCTACAGTACTTTCAAGGTAGATGCGATGGTAGCTGTTTTTAGTCTCTTATTGAGGATTGCTTTGTGTAGTTAGTATTATTTATAACAATATAATAAGCACCTTGTCCCCCCCATCTAGACTTGTTTGGTATTTAAGATGAAATCTCTGAAGAAGATAGTGATAATATGCTGTAATAATTCATTGCTATTTCTAGCTCTTGAATATAGTTTGTGCATTTCTAGCATGAAATTTTTGCATACATTGCTGAATATAATCCACGGAAAGCAAGAATGAGAAAAATCTTTTCCCTTGGTTTTGTATTAGCTGAAATATGCTTTCCTTCTTATCCTTCTTTTTATATGGAATGCATTTCTGTTAGAATTTCATATTTGTATTTTTTATTTTAATCTCTAGAGGTTCTAAATAGATTCATAACTATTTATAATTTTGTGGGTAGCCCATATTTTGAAGCATTCTTTACTTCTAATTTTGCCAAAAAGATATACTGCTTTAAATAAAAAAAAAAAAAAAAAACCGAAAAAAAACCACATACAGTGATTATAGGTGATGAAGGTATTTGTTAGGAGAAGATTTACCTTCAGGCACTTTGAAAAAAAGCATCAGATATTTAAAAAAAATTCTCCATTTCTCAGAGATTGCATGTGCTTCCCTGCTACAGCTGCAGATATTTTCAACAAGATCTTTCTTCCTCCACCATCCGACTTCTTTCTGCAGAGTCGTGCAGTGAAGTCATAATCCTATGTTTCACATCCATCTGTTACCATAGAAATGATTGTAATAACCTAAATTTAGCGCGGTGTCTTTCCTGCAGGATCAAGCAGGAGGATTGAATGGGTTGTATGTGAAAGGATCTCGGTGAAAATCAGAATATGTTAGCGAAATCTAAATACTGTGATACATTTACATGACAAAATAATTAAATCTGAGAGAAAACATCTGTAAAAAAAAATTGTTTCTTTTAGAACATTTAAATTAACATATATGAAATCTGCCACATGCTATGCAATCTAGTTAGCTTTAATGCAAATAATTGGGTTTTATCCTAACAGGAACTTGTACAACATGCAATTGTACTGTTCATTGGCAGATACATATGTTAACCTTACGAAAATTATTATTTTGGAGAATATTATCAGAGTATTTACTGTGGCCTAGATACACTAAAAAGCAAAGGAATGAGCTTAGAATGTACTATGAAAGAGGATTAATTTTCATATTTAAAAATGCAAACCAAGCTTTTAAAACATTTTCTAGAAATCAATTTGAAATTAATTTTCTCTTCTTACAAGAAGCAGAAGAATTTCTCATTGTTTGTTGAAAGCAGTGAGTTCTTTATTGCATAACTTAAATCCTATCTTTCTATGTGTATGTCTACTGGATGGACAGTTGACTCAGCACAGAATCATAACATTGTTATGCATTTTTCTATCTCAAAGATGAAAAGAGAGCATATTATAAAATAACTAGGAAAGCTGTGGGGCAAGAACAGTGAAATGTCTAATACTACCCACTATGTTTGTTGTGACTAGTGCGTTCAGTGGATTATCATGTTCTGTTATAAACACAGGACTTCAGGGCCTTAATATAAAGAATGGTCTCTGGTCATCTGCTGACCACCTGTTCAATAATGTTTCATCATTGTCAAGCAACCAGCTGCATGAATTATTTAATTCACATTACTTTATGTTACTTTTTCTCTGAAAACAAGAGTTGCTAGTTTTGTTGTGGTCCTTATAGAGTATTTGAGGTTGAAGCATTAATATTATAATTTCATAAATAGGGAAACGAGGCCCAGAGGGATGCAGATCAAAAGTCTCAAATTTTGAGTTTGATATTTGAGTTATTTACAGTATTTTTTCAAGTACTTAGTGTTTATTAGTATGTAATACAAAATATGTTCAAACCATAGCTCTCATTAGCATGGTTAAATGCTGCCACCACCTTTTTTTCTTTTTCTCCCTTCCCCTTTCCTCTCTCCCCCCTGCACCTTTGCACATGCTGTCACTTTTCCTCCTGTCTGCTTTGTCTCAGTGGGAAGAATAAAACTGTTTTTAAAGAGAAATATTCATGTAGTTTACTTCCTTGTTCTGTGTATTTTTTTTCAACTCTGCAGAATATCAAGCAAGACTTTCTATTATCAGGCCTATAAGATAAGCAATGATCACCTTATGCTTTTCTGGTAACTACTCCTGAGCAGTAGTGGGTCAGAGAATTGCATACCAATCCAAAGCAAGCTGTTTTATTGTTCATATGGAACTAAGAATATATGTTTCTGATTTCTGGGCGATTTAAAAAAAAGAAATTAGTGTGTGGCATGATATGAATGTCACTGCAAAATAGCAGCTTGCACAGCATTTATATCCTACAAACTATTCTATTAGTGCTGATGGTAATAAATTTGAAATCTCTGCTTTAACATTCTATAGGCTCCTGTTTAACTATCTTCACTGATTTAAATACCTGAAATCTCAGATGTAGTATGGTGGAAATGTTTTTTCTTTGGTGTGGTTTGTAGAGTTTTCTTTTTTTTTTTCTTTTTTTTTGTTTTTGATTTTTGCCACTACTATGTCATAAGTCTGACATTTTTAAGAGATAAGAATATGAAAGCATTAGGAGCTTTCACACTTTATTATTGTATAACTGGTTCTGCAGAAAAAGATTGATGTTCAGTTGATAATTGCTTGTTTGGTTATTTTCACTGAAACATGGAATTTAGACAAGACCTACTCAGATTTTTATTTTTTTTCTTTTTTTCTTGATATATGGCTGATACATAGGGAAAAAAAAAAAAAAACGTAGTAGCTTTTTCCTTTATTAGTTAAAACTGGTATTGGATGTTCTCTTAGTCTAAAAGGTGCTTAAGCTAGTTCTAAGACAGTTAAGATGCCTTTCTTGTCTTCGTTATGCCTGTTGCTCCTGTCTATTTGAACTAAAACTGGCAAGGTCTGATGCAGTGCTTTTTCCCAAGAAGTTGACATCTTTTAATTTCCTTACTGAAAACTGTCTTTGCAGTAAGACATCACGCGAGAAATTTTTTTTTTTTCATTTCTGTTTTGGATTTATTTATTTATTTTTAATATTTTTTTCTGACTGTTCTTTCTGGGTTAAGCAGTAGTTCATTATAGATGAGTAAGTGAAAGTGATAATTTTTATAGCGCTGCCTCTGATTAAACGTGTTACTCTTTGTATTTTTAAGTTAGGTAATAATGCAGTATATGCAAAGTATTATAGAATAGTACAGATGAAATGAAGCGTTGTCCGGTTCATAAGCATGTATGAATGAGCCTTGGAGTTGGAATAATAATTCAACAGTTTATCTTGGCTTTCGTTTTTACTACAAATTCTACAATTACTGTGGATTACTAGGACTACATGAAAGGCAGTTTTTCTTTAGATCACGTTGTTTTTTTTTAAAAAAAACAAAACAAAACAAAAACTTTAAGGCACATATTTTTAACGTAAAGATTACAATATTTTTTTTTGTAAGAAGATGAAAAGGTTGTTGTATTCCATACCTTTGAATATATTTTTGAAAAATACATGTGAATATGCTTTAAAAGCTAGTTTTTAATGTATGAATGCAATGTAAGGGTGTTAATGTAATTAGGGCAGGTATTTGCTCAAATGTAGAAATATTTATGTGACTTATCAGTGAAGTGTCATATATTAATATCAACAATAAATGTTTTTACTAGCATTTATTTTCCTGTAAAATCATAGCAAACACTATGCTGTATTCTAAGAGTTAGTAATAACAGAGAAACAGCTACTTTCTAATGACTTTGTAACAAGTCGTGTAACTGACAGTGAAAATCCTAGGTTTTCATACAGAAATGTGGCTGTTCAGTGACTACAGTCATGTTAAACCACACTTTACTAAGTTACAGGTGTTTGTGTGTTAAAAGACATACTTTGAAAGCAGTTTTACCCACTTGATAGAGTTTGAGTTTTCTAGTGCAATGTAATTTAGTTTGTAGCTGAAATTATTGCGTGATGTTCAGTAAGAAATCCTTTACAAAGGTGGACATAAAAAAGCAGCTAAGTGTGTGGAGTTTCGTTTTCTTTTTTTGTTTTGCTAGACCTGCATAACGGCATTTCCTTTGAATATGCATTTGTAAACTTCTTAGTTTTCAGGTAAGTTATATCTCTTCTTCCATCTCCCTTGCAAAACAGCTTTCTATTCACATTCTAGCTGCTGTTTATTCTGTGTCGTTACATCATACAGGTAAGTTACATACTTTATAACTAGTTCACATGGTGTCTTCTCAAAACACCCCATGGTAGTCGCGTATTCTGCCTTTTCTTAGGAAGTTAAAGAGAACTGCTTTTTTTAGTCAACTCAATTATTGGCTTGTAGCTTTTTTTTCGGATGTTACCGTCATACTGAATAACCAGGATTAATGAAGAAGTTTGTGTTTTTTGTAGAATTTTATATTACACATTTGTACTTCACTGTAGTGTAAAGCCAGCTAAAAGAAATGCTGAAATATAAATTCAGTTTGTGGACAACTGTAGTCTAACGTAGCATTTCTTTCTTTTTTTTTTTTTCATATATTGGTAAGGATAAATGCAACTATTTAATTGAGAGGTCATGTAGATGCTGATTAATGGCTTAGAAAAATAATTATATCCAGCTTTAGGAATGTAGTGTATTGGCCAGACACTTGCATCACAAGGGTCAAGTGCTGTCCATCAATTACTAGAAAGTATTCTCAGCTTAATTACCAGGAATTAGGCAGATGATGACTTCTACTATACTGCATATAGTATTTTATGTTGTGGTAAAGGACTGTGTTTGCTGAGGGGAGAAAAAAATGTAGTACCCTTTAATCTGAGTAATACAGTTCTCTGTAAAATATATAACTTGGAAGGCATTCTGGAGTTTTAGTTACTTGATAATATATGCTGAGAAACCTATAGGTCTCCACACAGCCTTCTCTTCTCCAGGCTGAATAGCCCCAACTTTCTCATCCTGTTGTCATACAGGAGCTGCTCCAGTACCCCGATCATCCTCATGGCCCTCCTCTGGACTTGTTCCAAGAGTTCCATATCCTTTTTTATGTTGAGGGCACCAGTACTCCAAGTGAGGTCTCATGAGAGCAAAGAGGCAGGATCACCACCTTCAGCCTTGTCATTATGCTCCTTTTGATGCAGCCCAGGATACACTTGGCTTTTTGGGTTGCGAGCGCACACTGAAGCCAGCTCATCATGTTCATTTTCTCATCAACCAACACCCCCAAATCCTTCTCCTCAGGGCTGCTCTGAATCTCTTCTCTGCCCAGCCTGTAGCTGTGCCTGGGATTGCTCCAACCCAGGTGTAAGACCTTGTACTTGGCATGGTTAAACTTCATAAGGTTGGCATCAGCCCAACTCCTAGGCGTGTCAAGGCCCCCCTGAATGGAATTCCTTCCCTCCAGTGTATTAACCAAACCACACAGTTTGATGTCATCGCCAATCCCACTGTCCCTGTCACCAACAAAGATGTTGAACAAGAGCAGTCCCAACACTGATCCCTGAGAGACATCACTCATTACTGTTCTCCAGCTGGACATTGAGCCATTGACAGCAGCTCTTTGCGTGAAGCCATCCAGCCAGTTCTTTATCCACCAAGTGGTCCAATTACCAAGTTGGTGTCTCTTATTTAGAGACAAGGATGTCGTGTGGGACAGTGTTGAACATTTTGCACAAGTCCAGGTGGATGACATCAGCAGCTCTACCCTGTCCATCAGTTCTGTAGCCCCATCATAGAAAGCCAACAAATTGGTCATCCATGATTTCACCTTATTGCAGCCATGCTGGTTGTCACCAAGCAGCTTGCTGGTTTTTTTTTATGTGCCTTTGCATGCCTCCCAGGAGAATCTGCTCCAAGATTTTGTCAGGCGCTGAGGTGAGACTGCCTTCTAAGACTTGGATGGTGTGGTCAGAGCATTTGCCAGTGAAGACTGGGGCAAAGAAGTCATTAAGAACCTCATCCTTCTCCAAATCCAGGGTATCCAGTTCTCCCGATAGCTTCTGGAGAGGGCCCACTTTGTCCCTAGCCTGTCTTTTATTTGCAGTGTACCTATAGAATCCTTTCCTGTTATCCTTAACATCCCTAGCCAAGTTTAATTCTAAGTGGGCCTTAGGTTTCCTAACCTGGTCCCTAGCTTCCCGCACAACATCCCTGTATTCTTCCCACGCCACCTGTTCTTGCTTCCATCTTTTATATTCCTCTTTTTCCCTCTAAGTTTCCTCAGCAGGCACTTATCCATATCCATCCAAGGAGGTCTCCTGACCCTCCTGCTGCGCTTCCTTCTAGTTGGAATGCATTGCTCAGGAGATTGTGGCAATGATCCTTGAATATCAAACAACAGTCTTGGCTGCTCCTGCCTTCTAGGGCTGTATCCCATGGAACCTTACTAAGCAGCTTCCTCAATAGGCCAAAGTCTGCTCTCTTGAGGTCCAGGGCAGTGAGCTTGCTGCATGTTATTCTCACTATCCTGAGTATCTTGAATTCAACCATCTCATGATCACTACAGCCAAGGCTGCCCTGGAGCATCACATTTCCTACCAGCCCCTCCCTTTTGGTGAGCATGAGGTCAAGCATGGCACCTCTCCTTGTCAGCTCTTCTATTACTTGCAGAAGGAAGTTGTCTTCCACATAGTCGAGGAACTTCCTGGATTGCTTGTGCCGGGCCATACAGTCCCTCCAACAGATATCAGTGTTTTTGAAGTCCCCCATGAGGACAAGGGCCTCCAAGTGAGGGGCTTTTCCTATCTGCCTACAGAGCATTTAATCCACTGAGTCCCCTTGATCAGGCGATCTGTAACATATCCCCACAGCAATGGCCCCCACTGGTGTTCTCCCTTTAACCGTCACCCACAAACTCTCTATTGACCGTTTACCTGTCCCTGGACAGAGTTCCATACTCTCCAGCCTATCCCTAACATAAATAGCAGCTCCCCCTCCCCGCCTGCTGGCCCTGTCTTTTCTAAAGAGCCTGTAATTTTTTAGAGGACTTATTCCATGGAAGCTTGAAAATGAATTACAGTGAGCATGTGGTCCAGTCTTTAAGTGAAGCTGAGATATGTCTGGATAGATGATAGTTGGCTTAGGAACTGAAGTGCATTACTCAGTATCTCAGGTTTTGCTAGATTTGGTACTTTGTTTTGGAGAGTTTAAACAAGGTAAATGAATTGGGGTAAACTTAAAAATTGCAGTATCTGACTACTGCTTCTTACGAGTTTTCAGAGGCTTACTGTTTTAGCACAGATTATAGGCAAACGCGTAATGCAAGTTTTAGTGCAAGTGGTTAGAGGATAATTTTGGAGTTCTCTAAAACTGAGGAAGTAGTGAAGTAATTCTAAAACCATAAAAAATAACTAGAAAATGAAATGGGACTGTAGGGTTTAGGTCTTGTGTACAAGAGGAGTCTAAATAAATCAACTAAGTAGGGAAAACTACACATTACGGTACAAAACTATAAGTAGTTTCAGAAATGGATTAGGTGGCTTGAAAGAAATGAGTAATTTTCAGTAGAAAGTCAAGTGATCAATTTCTGATCTAATTGTAGTGTCAGTTTTGTGTCTGTGTTACATCTTCAGGCAAACAGGCAGACACTCAGCAGCAGAGGGGAAGAGGGAGAATCACTGTCTAAATAAGAAGCTGTCTTGTCTGATGCTTTCTTTTAAATGCTTATGACTAGTTTTGTTGTTCTGTTTATTTTTTTTTAATTGCTTTTGGAGGTTTTAAAAGTGAATATTAAATAAATGGAACCTTTACACAGAATTATTTTTCTGAATACAGCATTATATATAAAGCTTTTACTCTTCTTGAATGCTATGACACACCCTGTATACCCACTCTGTAAGGATGTTTACATGTATTTTAATATACTATATCATATCCTAGCAACTGGAAATGCCTCCTGTATATGTTAAAAACAAGTACAGCTAGTTACACAGCTAGATTTATTTCTTACATAGCCTTTGTGCTAGATTTTAACTGTTAGCAATATGTTTGATTTATAGGTTAAAAATGTCAGCAATAGTAAACATTTTTTTCTTGTTTGCTTTTTCTTAGGTCATACTTTCTAGAAAGAACTAGTATGGGAAAACAGCTTGTTTGTAGGTAACCAAACAACAGAACTCTGTTAAGATCTTTGCAATTTCTTTAATATTCCTATTCTAACATTACTTATTGGAAGAGCCTTCTATACAGCTGTTAATAGTTGTTTGTTAAGCACAATCAAAGGTTGTCAACCAGAACTTCTCCATTTTAATTTGGGCTATGTGTATTTGTCATTCCATGTTTAAGACTATGCTGCATTTCATCTCCTTTATGTACTGTGAAAAGTAAGATATTCTCTCCATCTTATGTAGCTTGGCCTGCCTTTTTGCCTTGCTGTTAATGCAGGAGAAGAGAAAACCTATGTCTGTTACGCAATAATTTGATTTTAATCTCAGTGAGCCATAAATTACAATGATCATTAAGTAGTCATCCTGAAATGATGTAATTTGCATTTATATTGGATGTGACTGGAAGTGGTTTTCTTCTTCCCCCCCACAAATGCTTGTGATAGTCACTACTATAGTTTTCCAACATGTTCAAAAAAAACATTCTCAGTTTTTTTAGTCACAGATGACAAGCCAGCCTGTTTGCATTTCCCCCTGTATTTCTTCACTTACGTATTAATGAGACAGTTTAGAGTAGTTCTAAGTCATAGAGAATTTATGGGAGATGTGTAATGTTTTGGTTCACTTGATTATTAACCCTCATCTCCCAACCCCAGTTGTTTAAAATACGTATCATAGATTAGTGTAACCCAAAGTCTCAAGTTACTGTTCCACAGAAAGAGCTGTTAAGTGAAGAAGCTCTTGACACTTTGCTTGGTAATTATTTAGCAATATAAATATGTGTATATAAATAATATATACAGTGTGTATGAGAGGGGGGTATTGGGTGGTAGGATTTTGTTTGTTAGCTTTGGGTGTTTTTCTTTTTTCCCAAATTGACTTTAAAAGTTTATGGTTTAGATCTTGCTATTTGGGGAAGTCAACAGAATCTGTGTAATCTGATACTTTTTCATAGCAGTTGAGTCTCAGCAGAGATTTTAAAGTGCAAAGTTAAATTATTTTGCAAAATTTTAGAGGATGGCAGCGGAAAGATTCCTGTCTTGTTTACCATTGCCTACTACTGAGGCTAGAACCAGCTAGCTTGATAAGGTCATAGATGTTAACAAAGTCAGCAGAGCAATTTCTCAGGCAAAAATGGGTGGAATATTGGCTATGTGACTCTTACAGACCAAGATGTTCTCCTGGATTCACTGTTATATTTAAAAATACTCCTTTTTCATTGCTGTTAATCACACCTTGAGAGAGATCATATGTAAGACCATCTGAACTGGTTTTGTTGAGGCTCTAAATTCTTTATGCCCTGCGCATTCAGTGTAACTCTGGTCAACCTTAAAGCAAAGATAAGCTTGACAGAGAAATACTTCATCATCATGTCTTTATTTTTGAAAGTATGTAAAAGTTACATATCTTCAGAAGCCATGAAAAGTAACAAGTCTCTTGAGAAATGCTTATCTGGTAATGTGAAGAGTCCTCTGTGGGCACTGAAAAACTTACTTTTGGTCCCTCTTTCTTCTACATCCTTTCTATCTGTTGCCCCATGAAAAGAATAGTACCATGGCTGTTCTGTAGGAAGTCTGTCTGTTTTCTCATACAGGATAGTAAAGTGCTTATGTAGTTGTGGTTATTGTACTTTGGTGTGTCTTGTGTGGTACAGATGATTTTTCAGCAAGGAATAACTTGGGTAATTGTCAATTATAATTAATTAATTATGAAGTGTTGTTTCATTGCTAAGTACCTGAAATAGAAATACGTAAAAAAGTAAAAAAAGTGCCCCTGGTAGTTTGATGTGTGGTCATAACTGGGTGCAGTCTTTGCCCACTCTTTCTCACCTTAAAGCATACTACTTGTATCTACCAAATTCTGGATATGGATGTATTTAATGCTTTTCATATGATTTTATCATGTAAAGAAGTTCAACAGTGGATGGCTGACAACATTTTAACCTTGTGATTGTGACCAAGAGGAAGTGTTCTCTGCTGTTCCTGTAGCATCTTTTTTTATTGCTAAAATCTTCCTATTTTTTCTTAGTCTTCAACACAGTTTATTCTGAGTGTAACGGACTGTTCATTTGCAGTCATAATATCTTTGGGACCCTGAAACAAGCAATTAGAAAATGTATTGCAAGTAATAGTGCAATATGAAGACTATACTGATAAGTTTCTGATCACTGTTCTTAAAAAAATATATATGGCAGATAGAAACAAAAAAAATCCTCTTGCACCATCCATATATGTACTCTGCTTGAACTATGTTTTATTGAAATCATGTAGTTTTCTGCTAATACAACTTCTTTGGGTTTGGTTTTCTGTTTGCTTTTTTTTTTTTTGTTTTTTTTTTTTTTTTTTTTTGTTGTTTTTGTTTTTGTTTTTTTTTTTTTTTTTTTTTTTTTTT
>JASSUY010042853.1:0-13289 GCA_032466535.1 Forpus xanthops
GCTTGGAGCAAGCTGCTCTATGGAAGGTGTCCCTGCCCGTGGCAGGGTTGGAGCTGGAGGAGCTGTAAGTTCCCTCCCAACACAAACCATTTGTGATTGCTGCTTTTCAATGAACTCCTCAGTTTTAGTCCTTCTTAACTCCTGACATGTCAAGTTCCAGTGAGTTTCATTTTTCCATACCCTTTGGGCAGTGCTTGTCAGCTGCTCATTACCCTACATCACATCTGGCCAAGGAACTTGCTCCATTTCTGCAGGTTTTAGCACTGGTTGACAAAGTGCACATCTATGTCAAGTTCCCAACAGTACTCGCAGCAGCAGCATGTTCAAGGCATGTCTCATCTCCTCAAACAAGCAGGCTGCAGCACTGGAAGGCACTCTGTCCTGTGATTCTGTAATGGCTCTAATCAAAGTCTTTTTACAGAGCTCTGTGAGAATCAAATGGGCAATTTCCATCTATCCATTTGTTTGCTTTTGAGACAGGTATTTCTGAAAGCATTCAAGTATCTCCATCCAGTTGCCAAATGAGTTGGTTAGCATCACCCCCTGCATCTGAATAGCAGAGGTTTGCCATGATTCTGGCCCTGATAAGAGACTTTATTTCTGCTTCCTAAACAGATGACAGGCATTTTTAATGGGAGGAGAAGGACATATGGGCTGATGGGATACAGACAGAACAACATAAAAAGAACAAAAACCCCACACATTGAATTCCAAGTCATGGTTTGTGCCCAAGTTTATAAAAACTTGGGAATTTGGAAGCATTTTTACAATGGACAAAGTGGGGCAGAAGCTGAGAGGTGATGAATAAAACACTCCCAGAGAGAAAGCTAGGGGTTTAATTTCCATTAGCTTAGGAATTCTCAGGTAATCAACATTCCCAGGCAATATTCTTTAAGTGATCTTTGCTTTGCTCTCCTGTAGCTACAGCATCACATAAATAAGGACAGCACTTTGTTACTCTGCCATAGCACAAAGCCTTCCAATCAGCATCCAGCCATCCCTCAGTGCTCTATAAAAGTGTCTCAAACCCCTCAATTTTGAGCAAACCACCCAAGGCACCCAAATAATGTCAGCTTTAGTTTTCAAAGCACAGCCCCTGCTGCTCCTGCAGGACTGCTCTGGAGAGCACAGCTCCAGCTCAATCCCACCAGCTCATCAGATACAGCACCAAAAGGCTTTGCAAAACACATCCTTGGAAATGGCATTTGGGATGGGGTGAGGTGGGTGCAGAGAAGTCGAGGGAGGGATAAATCTCAGCAAGCACTGAAGTTGCTCATGTAAACTGCACGTTTCACATGGCTCCTTCCCAACATCTCCTTTTTAAACCTCTTACACGTGAGAATGCACAGTGGTCCTGTCAAGCACTGAAATCAATGCTTCTCCTTCTAAATGAGCATCTCTTCCAGAGATAACTTCAGAATTCATGGCACTGCAGTGGGGTTTTTCACTAATAAGGTTGAAAACAAATGCTGAAATCCCCATAAAATGCATTCCCATTTTTTGCAGTCTATTACATGACTACGTACAGAAGTGCTCAGGAAAATACAAAATCAGGTGCCACACATCAAAAACTGGGAGAAGTCTGGTGCGGTATCGTCTAAATGAGCACCTACGAGTTGCAAGCCAGCAGTTCTACTAGTGCCAGAATGAATGGACCAGATTTCCATAGGCTTGAGTCATTGGCTCATTCTAGTTTTTCAACAGAGCACGGCTGCAGATCAAGCTCAGCCCATATTAGACATCAGAAAACAAATACCATAAAGAATCCTCAAAAGAGGAGTGAATCCATGGGTGTCTATTTATAAAGCACAAGCTCCAATTATTCCTTGCTCAGACATGAGACATTCCTTATGTCACTGCTCTGGATCCTCTCATGTCTGCAAAGCCTCAGCATCCCCCCCTCGAAGCAGAAGGGATGGTGTACTACACACACCAAAAGCCACAAGCCATACGTCCATCGTTCACTGGGCAGGAAGACTCAACACTGTGTGTAGGGCAGAGAAATGTGGAACAATTTCTCCTTCAGCATCTATGGAGGAGTCAGGAAGAGCAGTGCTTACGAGCACCTCTGAGTCAACTTTCCTAACCCGTGCAAGAAGAGCATGGAAAAGCTTCTATGTACACAAGCAATTCCTCCTGGACTCCAGAAACAGCAGCACATGTGCACCTTCAGGCTGTAGGTCTGCACAGGCAGCCCGGGGTGGGAAGGGCTGCACACAGCACCAGGCGCGCAATAAAGCTCCAGTTGTATGTGGGTGAATGAAAACATTTTCTTCACCATATGGTATACCAGGAAAATAATTGCCAAATGACAGAAGCTCGCTAATATTGATGCCAAATACAGAGATAATACTGTCAACTTGTGATCAGCCTACATCAGTCTCTTCTGAGGCATACAAATAGCTCCTTTGAGATGTTTTGAACACATCCAGAGGATGCTTCAGAGTGAGCTCTGCAAAGATTCCCCACACCCATGGGAAGCGCTGGGCTTCTTGAATCATAGAATCAACCAGGTTGGAAAAGACCTTTAAGATCATCAAGTCCAACCTTTACCCCAGGGCACTTGTTCAGAACTCTTTGGTTCATAGAGGTAAAGACCTTGCCATGCAAAGAGGCAGCTTTAAATAAGCCTCAGAGAAAAACAGTATCAAAGCACCAGCATCCTGCTTTACCAGAGACATCTTCTTGCAGCTACTGATCCACAGCGAGGACACATCCTCATTGGGTCTGGATGCAAAGCAGAGGAAGGAAATCTGGAGTTTGGGGCGTCACAGTTCAACTCTCAATACCAGAGGCAAGTCAGACACTTTAACTGTGGTGTAATGCTTGTGAACAAAACACTTTTCTCACGTTAAATGTGTTTGTGCACCTCCTTTCAAGCACCCTTTCTCAAGCCTAAGACCACTTTATGAGCCTAAGGAGTATATGTACGGTGTATTTCACACTGAGAAACCAAACCGTTGCTGTTCCTTCGGTATCTTTCTGACGAGAGACGTGCAAAAGAGTCATTACCAAAACTACCAGATTTTAAATCACTCTTCCTGAGACTCTTCGTTTTGCAATGGTTTGTATGGGCATCCCTCACTGCTGCAGTCAGTTTATAATGTGGAAGAAACAAGTTGTGCTACAGGTCAAAACTTAACAAGCATGGACAGCCTGTGAAGCTGCGCTGAGCTCGCAGCATCCTTTCCTGTTAGCTTTCATTTATTCATCAGGGAGCATTTGTCTAAATAACCTCTGGCATCACACGCACATCTTTTGTCCTTGGGAGAGGAGTGACATGGGAGAGGAGCACTGTACCCTCCTGTTCCCTGCAGTACCAGTGATGGAGGCTGTGTACATGGAGAAGGAGAGACGGCTGCTAAGAGTACGGAATCCCAGAATCCCAGACTGGTTTCTGTTGGAAGGGACCTTAAAGCTCCTCCAGTTCCAACCCCTGCCATGGCCAAGGACACCTTCCACTAGGCCAGGCTGCTAAAGGCACATGCTTTTCTTTAGGACAGACCCACCACCAGCCCAATATCATGGAATCTTCTTTGTGTTTTTCTTTCTAAAGCATGCTAAAAAAGTACACTCCATTTGTCCGGAAATACGCACCCTTACCACATTCAAATTGCTCCTCTAAAAGCATAACTCTATATAGACTAATCGAACCAAATTCCTCCAAGCTATGCTCATAACTGAGCAATCACTCTTGGAATCTTCTGGAACATCTCCACTTGCTCAGCAGCCCCACTGAGAGCTTGGGCTCACTTGGGTACATCTCACCCTACCAACCGCAGCCACTGTGAGCGCACTGCCCTGAGCTGCCTGATCCAGGTTCAGGCTCTGGCCCTGCTCTTAGCAGCAGCTTGTAGTCAACACCTCAGGAAAGTTCCTCAGTCATCTTCATTCCACACTTAAAAAGTATAGGCCAGCCTCAAACGAGCCAGTCCCTGAAGGAGCATCACATCAACAGTGACCACCAGTGACACCAGTACTGAAGAGGATGCTCTGTACCACCTCGCACCCGTTTCAAGGGTACCTTAATCTCCTCAGCTTTTGCAGTAGCCTTCTTTGCAGGAATGCTTTGCAGGAAAATATCAAGCTCTTTAAAATAAAGTATATTTCCATAATGCCCTCTCCTTTTTCACACGGTCTGTTAGCCTGTAACAAAAGGTGAACTGGTACAAGATGAGTTTTTAAAGGAAAGGGAGCGGACTATACTCTTTTGGTATGCAGCACAGTGGCTGGAGGACCTGAAGACCGCTGATCACAGCATATCATATAAACCAACCTGATAAACTGATTCATGTACTCACTTCGCATTATCCTCCTCTGTTCTCTATTTGATTTACATGTATAATTTAGCTTACTCATTTAATCTCGTTAATAAAATATCAGATTGGAAGCCTGGTGGATTGCATGTTTTCTCCCAGGGTATTAAGATTAAAAACCCAAGGAACCTCCAGGCAGTGACTTTGTAAACCTTTGAGAGGTGATACAACGAAATGCCTTGGAGCACTTCCATAAGTGATGCTGGGACCCCAGCACTGCTGGAGTCCACAGGAAACAACACTGCATCTCAGCCACTTCTTTTGTCTATCAGCAGGGGTTGGGAGCCTGCGAGGAGGAGCTGTGGTGGGGATGAAGCAGCCCTCGGAAAGGCTGATCACCCCCTGAAAAACCAATCCCGGCTTCTCACAGGGCTGCACAGTGACACAGCCCCTGTGCTGCTGGGGTTCGGCATCGTCAGGAAAGACACATGCATAAACCAAGGAAAAAGTCAGCTTTGGCCATGCCTCTGGTCAAGAACGTAAATGGAATTTCATGGTCACATTATCAGAGACCAATTATCCTTCTGAATGTTAAAGAGTTTCTATGAGAGGAGATGGAACAGCAGAACAGAGCCACAAGCCAACCACTACGAGACATGATTTATCTCAGCGATCTCCATCAAGCAGCAGGGCTCACATCTGAATATCCACACTGCAGCCTCAGCGTGGCATTGCAGAAAGATACTGTCCCTGTCAAAGGAATTGAAATAACCACACGAAGTGAGCCACAGACTGCTAGGGTAGGGTACACTTACAAAATAAGCTTAATTCATCAAAGACGTACAGCTTGCCAGTGCACACGCTGCTTATTGCTCATACCTAACTCCTCAGTACATCCTTACACAAATACATGCTTCATGCAGAGCGACTCAAAAGACACAACCTTAAACTTTGCTTCAGTTACACATGGATGCTACTGCTGAGGGTGGCACAATCTGTTTGGAATGCCAGATTTTGAGGAAAAGCTTTTCAACATCGGCAAACATCAACAGTTGTCAGATGTTCCAGACCCCCTCTCCAAGATGAACTCTGTCACTTCCCAATGAAACAGCCTCATCTGCACGTCTTTACATAGTAAATCTAAATTCCAAATCAAAGAAGCTTTAAAAGACAGATTTATTGCCCTAAAAGTGAGCATCTCCGATGACATACCCACAACTCTTAACATCACTATTTTTCCAAACTGAAATTAAGTCCCTGACCACAGCACCACAAAACCTTTCACATCAAGCATAAACCTGCTTAAACTATAGCATATTTGTTACCCTGGTTTGGTTTTAAGAAAATGAGGCTTGTGGCACCGTTTGTATTCTTGTGCCCATCTACCGTGAACACCTCTGGAACCAGCTGACTGACTTCAATCAGACCTGACATCTAGACAGAAGTCCAAATGATAACATGTTCCTACCAATGTTATGAAATTAAGTAACCAGAGACACTCAATTAGTGCTCCGCTTGAGAGCAAAAATGCAACGTGAGCTTATGCTGTATCAGACACAGAGAATTCAGCCTGGAAATGCAAAGTCACGGGAAGCTGCTCTTGCCTGCAAACAAATCAGATCTTGTTTCTAAATAAATAAAGTTTCACATCTGAGCATCAGAACGCCCCGGGAAGGTCACTCGTATCGGAGTATGTCATGGTTTAAAAGCAGTTGGCAAATCAGCCACTCAGCCCTTGCTCTCTCCCCCCCCAGCTCCCAGAAGGATGGAGGAGAATGGAAAGAACGTAACTCCCATGGGCTGAGGTTAAGCACAGCCCAGTAATTAAAGTGTAACCAAACCACTGCTGCTACCACCAATAATAACAATGATAAGGGAAATAACAAGGGAAGAGAATACAACCACTCACCACCTGCTGACCAATACCCAGCCCAACCCAAGCAGTGATCTAACCCTTCTGGGTAACTGTCCCCAGTTGATATAGTGGACATGATATGCTGTGGTATGGAATACCTCTTTGGTCAGTTTGGGTCAGGTGTGCTGTCTCTGCTTCCTCCCGGCTTCCTCTCCTCCCTGGCAGAGCATGAGGCTCAGAAAGTGCTTGGTCAGAATAAACATTACTGAGCACCATTCCCAGGCCAAAAGTCACAAATACAGCACTGCACCAGCTACTAAGGAGAAAAAATGACTGCTACTGCTGAACCCAGGACAGAATGTTAAATACTTCCCAAATGGTGCCCCTACTCCTGGGGTACCTTTCATTACAGAACCATGGTCCTGGCAGAAATCTTTCTCACATAGGCGCTGGCAGCAACAATCAACTTCATCTTCACCTTTAAGCTTGTAATTGTAAGCACGTGTTTTTCACACCCTCAACCATTCTTTGTCACAGTTTTCCTTAAATCTTCCCAGGGTTTTGGTACCTATTTTAAAGTATGAAGCCCTACAACATAGCACAGTAATCAGTGCAGCCTCAACACTGCCGCATCACCTCTTGGTGCTTCCTATTTCCTACTGAAACATTCAAAGCATGGACATCTTCAGGTATGAAACCAGCAGCAACTTCCTTCTGTCATAGATCTGTGAACTTAAATGAGAAGGGATAATCAAATTCAGCATTCACTTAACCTGCTTGGCTCCAAGATAGAATTCCTGGCTGCCAGGACTGGTGTTTTTGGACAGCATCACAATAGGAGGATGAAATTGCCACATAAATATTAAACTGCAATAGAGGAGTGAACTAAGTCTAGCCAAGGGTAAATCACAGACAATGGTAAACTTTAAGCAATAACATGATTTTTTGGTGCATAGGCAGAGGCGTTCTGCTTGCGTATGCGCACAAGGGTGAAATGTTTGAGCCTGACAAATTGACAAGAGCCACTTTAAAACAGATTGAAATTATATCAAATTTACAGAAACAGTATAAAAAATATTCATTTAAATAATCTGGGACATTTTCAATGCTTCATTGAAACCCTAAAACTGATTGAGGCTCATCTGTATACACAGAGGAGCAGGAGAATGAGCAGCTCCAACGAATGCCAGCAACATCTGACCCCCTCCAGGAAACAAACCACAGAAGGTTTATGACAAATGGATTTGCCCAGAGCAAAATCTGAGAATGGATGTTCAAATTCTCATCATTTGGTAGCAATTAGTCAGAGTGGTTTGAAATAACACCTCTAGTTCTACAGTAATGATGTGTCATTCACACACAGCTCCCAGAGGTTACAATGCACCACAACTACAGGAATCCTAATGCAGCGCTCTGAAGGCTGAAGATGTTTATTAGTAATGGAGATGATGGACTCAGTTTTCTGCAGCTCATCACACCAGGTACAGCCAGACACGGGATATTTCACAGGATTCCTCTTTGCTGGCAGTAGAGGACTCACTCCCACTTAAAATGGTGGCACAAATGATGTAAACGCAGCAAAACCAAACCCAGGACTGCAGAAAAATTCACAGGTTTTAAGACTGTGACCTTACTAATAAGAGACCTGGCTGAGCTGGGAGGCAAAATGACTGCTCTGATGCAGACAGAACATTCTGTATTGATGCAGAATCAAAACCTGGAGGGAAAGCACCCAGGTACACTGGCTGGTGGGCACAGAAAGGGTAGTGATGAAATGGGGTACAAAACCTGGGGGGCAGTGAACATCTAAATAAGAATGCTAGACACCAGAATGAGTACATTGTGCTGCTAAATGCTGCCACCAAAATGATTTAACTCTCAGAACCAGGAAATAACAAGTTCCATCACTAGAAGCACATAAAGAAGTTACTGCACACACAGATAAAGCACAGAGGCTGCAAAACCCAGCTTCAACACACAGCAACGCAAAGCAGGGGACACAAAATGCCTCATCAGCTTTCCTGCCCTCACAGGAATACACCAGGGCACTAACTGTGTGGAATGGGATCTCACAAGGTGCCAGGCTTAGGTAGGAACATGGCCAAAGAACCTGCACTGGGATTTCCTTCCATAGCTCTATGTTAATAAAAACACAGAATCCCCTTTTGCAATCTCATGATATTCATTGAAAAGCATTCATTCCTGTTAGGAAAGCTTACCGGTTTCCTGCATATTTGTTCCTTTTTCACAGTTCCAAGTCAAGTTGCTCCCCCTCTGTTTTCTTGAAAGGTATAAAACCATCAAAACCCGTGATTGTCCTAAAGGACAAGGCTCATTTTCCTACAAGAAATGCCTATCGCATAACCACACCATCCCATTTCTGCTCATGTGAAGGGACTGCTCCTTTTGAAGGACGTATTACTCAGTGACTTCATTCTGTGTGACTACCAAGGAGCCTCACAGCCTTTCAGGAGACCAGCAACCAGCCCGGGAAGAGAGCACCATCCCCAGTGTGATCCCAACCTTCAGCAAGGGCTGATGTGAACCCACATCAGGGCCAGGGCTGGAGCCTCCAGGGAGGTTTGGCTCCAGCAGAGCACAGAGGGGTTCAGCATGTGCTGATGTTCACACAGCCCACACAACCATGAAGGTTTTCCATGCGCAGCATTCCCTGCAAGCACTGCAGTGCTCTCCTGCTGTGCAGTGGTTATATGCTACTGAAATGCTTCACTTATAGGGAAGTAAATAAAGCCTCCTTACCTCAATGCCAAGTGCAGTGACCACTGTGTGCTTTCCAAGGGAGTAAGGAGTGGAGCAGAGGACGGCAGCCTCTCCAGAGCCAGGATCCCATCTGTCCCTCTGCCACAGGGATGAACACTGTTGGCCATTATGCATCCCACTCAGCAGCCTTCCCGGGGCAGCCTTGGCCAGTCCTTCAGCAGTGGTCCTCCAGCAGCAGATCTGGTGTCACTGGGTAATCTACAGAGCAATGCCACCCCGTGATGCACAGGCCAGGAGGGACTGGCTCTCTCCTCAATTTCCTCTCCAGTATCTGCACAAGCAACGTCAATGGAAGAAGGGCCCATGCATCAGCCCTTTCTGTTCAGTAATGGGGCACATATGCTCCCTTTCCCAGTCTATTCCTCAGGGTGCTTGCCCTTTCCAGCATAATTCCAGAGGATGCTGGTGCAGCTGTGTGCTGCAGTGTGCCTCAGGCTGTTAGCGAGCAGGGATAGAATGTGTCAGACCATCAGCTCCTGCGGTGCCAGACCTGGACAGGAACATGATCCCACAGATACATGAGCTGCTTGTGCCCAGAGCTGTTGCCCATTGACAGCTTCTCCAGCAAGGGGTCACCAGGAGCACCCGTGACCCTCAAGGAGTCCCTTCTGGAGCCGGGTAGTGAAAGGCATCCATTGAACATTTCTTCCTTTGCTCAATAGTGAGGCCGCTTCTTACACCCTTCAGCATGTGCTGTCCCCAAGAATAAGCAGCTGATTAAAGCAGGAAAGGAATAATGAAGGGCTTCCCGGTTTAAAACATGCCAGGACACCTAGGAAAGAAAACAAAGGTCATTATGCCACACGCGATAACTGCACTCCTGTAATGACTGTACAAACAAAACCTTTGGTGCTTATTGAAATCACAAGAAAAACGCCTCCTCTGTTTTAACAGAAATTAGCTTAAGATGATAACTTGGATGC
The DNA here is from genome assembly GCA_032466535.1 of Forpus xanthops. NCBI lineage: Eukaryota > Metazoa > Chordata > Aves > Psittaciformes > Psittacidae > Forpus > Forpus xanthops. The sequence continues at coordinate 9,816 of JASSUY010042853.1, forward strand.
ATCGTTTCCTTAATAGAGTTCCAGAAGTCCACCAGAGTCCTATACACACACATAGGTTTCTTTCAGGATTTAGAGAAACCTTTTGTTACCTGACTGCATTCTCCCCCCTCCCTGGCGTGCATTTACCTTGGCTTTGCTTTAACATGTACCTGAAGGTAACTGCAATTCTTAAATTGACTTGGTCATTTAAGTAACATTGAGTAGGAAATAGTCTCAAAGCTTATTTGCAGCATGTGGAAATCAAGAAGCAATAGAGAAAACCATTACCCAGCCCTTTTTAGGAAGCCTTTGTTAACATAGACTTACTCATAGAGACACTGGGGGCAAGAGGAGTACTGACCCTAAAACAACTAAAACTTAAAATGAACATCTTCATTTAGTTGTATGCTGCTTCAAGAAAACATTGTCTTTTATCATTAAAATTTGGCTCTAATTATTTCTGAAGCGTACAGTTAAATGTATTTGGGGAAGAAGAACCAAACCAGAGAGAAAGGAGCACACTTGTAGCTGTACAGTCACTGTTTCTTACACTGAACTGATGAAGCTTCACCCCAGTCTGTGCTTTAGGCTTCCTGGGGTGTCTCAGCTTCAGACAGCGTGTATAAATAGCTCTGGCGCACAACCGAGCGCTGAGCAAGAGGAGGGATTCAGGTTAATATTCCCTCATCCTCCGAGGAGGCAGCGGCTATCCGGTCACGTGAGGATGGAAACCGATCAATGGAATTCCTGTTCACCCCATCCCAGAACAAATTAACCTTTGTTGGGCTCTAATAAAAAAGGGTTTCACTTCTGCTTGCTCGCAGGCAGAAAACTCCAAAGGGAAAAGCTCCTCCCTGGCTGGCATCAATCCCGTTGATGGGAAGCACACTGCAGCCGCGCTGCGTGACAGAGGCGGCAGAATCGGACATCTTCATCCTATCTCCATCAGACAAGAGGAGCACAGACACCCAAAACAAAGCTTGAATCAATCATTACGTATGACACGAGAGCTGCAACCTCCACCAGTCCCGCTCCTCCATGAGAGTGGTTCTCAAGGCCTGGAAATCAGAAGAGTGCTTCTGCTTTTAGCCCACAGAGGCTGAAGCAGAGGAGCCCTCACCTTACACATGCAGTGATTTATTCAACAGGTAAATGGTGGTGCTGGGATTTATGAAAGCATCCCTGTAAGGAGAAATCCAAGACATCATTTGACAACCGAGCGTTTCTGGTCAGAGTTATTTTCCTTAACAAGTGCTTGAGCTGTTTTTCTTGGGAGAAACACATTATTCAAAACACTTTTCAGCACAGAGAACTATTTCACAGCCAATTTTCATCCAGATTTAAGCCGTCACCTGCAGCAACAGCCAACTTGGCACTGCCTTTCTGGAGCACACACCTCAGATGCTCTCAGGAGTTGTGTGACCCTTCACACTGCAGCAGCTCTGCACAAGGATGCCCATCTTCAGTGAGAAATGGAGTAATATGCCCTGAATTGCTGAGGACGGCCCGTGATTCACTGCCGGGTTTGTGATGGTTGGAAGGGAACCAGAGTTTGCTCCAGGCCTTTGGAAAGGCTTTGGCAGCACAAAAGTCTTGACAATTCAGCAGCAGTTACTCAATTCTTTATGGACTATTTCATTTATTAGGAGGAACAAAGCCTGAACGGTGAATGTTGGCTGCTCTGGTCCCAGAAGACAAAGCCCACATCACAACCATTATTCCAACATGAGAGAGCATGCAGATGAGGAGTAAGACGTCTTCAGCATGCACTGGACATGCAGAATGACTTTAAAACCAAACCTTCTCTGGGCTGTTCTCCTTTAAGCAAAGGTATTTGCTGTTGCGTTCCTGCTTACTGACAACATTCCAGGCATTTGTGAAGGCTCTTCCTGGAAAGCTGACAAACCCCACCTAACAAAGCTAGGGGCTTCTGAACCAAGCTGGGTGGGCAGCATGGGTTGTGGGAAAGGAGGAGTTGAATACACTGGAGCGAAGAAGAATCAACTAAAGCTGAAGAAGTTTGCTCCTAACTTGGGGGTTTAACCTGCTCGGGACAGTTGGCATCTGCCATGCTCTGAAACAGTGGGGCTCGAGGCTGGGTTAGGTCTGTGCTTGGGAAAGCAGCGAGTTCCACACCCTGCCACTGGAGCAATGCTCTCCCCATTCCTTCCACTCCGCTTTGCACCTGCCAGCATTCCCAGGAAAACTGCCACACCGTGTTTACGAGGCCATATGGGCACTTCGGGCATCCCCATCTCACGGGAGGAGCCTGTCTGATGCCCTGGAACCAAGCACTCCCTTCCCTGCCTCTACTTGCAAAGGCAAGGAATGTCATCTGCGGTTTGCATTCTGGTGACGACTCACTTGCAATAAGCATATCAATCACATAGAATTAAGTTGTCAACCCTTAATTTAGGGTGTTGCACCACTTGAAAAAGCAAATATAAATACCAAAGCAAAGTGACAGGAAGAAAGAAAAGAGTTCTCAGTACAATTTTTATGGCCAGAGAAACCCCAGACTTCTTGCTTCTCTTGTTATTCCAGTTAAAAACTGAGATTCCATTGTTTAATGTTTCAGCTGAATAAATCTCAAGTATATTTGATATGAAATTTAAATCTATCATTTGTGAATATGTAGCTAACCCTTCAGAAATACAATCACCGCAGTGTGCTCATGAAATACCAACCCAAGCTCTGACTGCTGCAGCCAGAGTTAGAGACACAAAAAATAAACCCATTTTCTGAAGAGCACAGAGGGTAAATCAATGGGAACGATTTGCAGAAATGGAAGGCAGGTCCAATCTAAAGCAGAGGTGGCTTGAGCTTTTGTGGAGAATTAGCTTTAACAAAAAATGACATTTTGATGAAGATTGTTCAAAATTTTAGTGGCATTTACAGGAAAAACGCAATAAATTCAAGTTAAGAGTGGTTTGGACACCGCTGATGGTGCAGTGCACTGGTTGGACTACATGGCTGTGGGCGTCATGCTGCAGATCACCGGGGGCCTACAAACACCAAGGGACATGGAGCTGGCCTTGGACAGAAAGTCAACATGCTCAATGCATTACGATCTCTGTCAGCCAATTTAATTTGCTGTAGGTAGCAATAGAATTCCATTCATTTCATTCAGATCCTGAGTAATATATTTTGGCTGTAATCTTATTTGCTAAGCTGTGTTATGAAGCCTATGGGTTTTCTCCCCACAGCCAGCATTCCATGCAGCCATTTTCCTGACTTTGCCCTCCATCAGTCTCATTTCTTCTTCAAGAGATCCGCATCAGAGGTTTCCAAACAAAAAAACCCATGCTTTTCCTAAAAATCCTGCTGTAATTGTCTTCTCACTTGCATAGCCCCAGAGAGGTTTGGGCTGGAAGGGAGGACCTTAAAGCTCATCCAGTTCCAACTCCCTGACACAGGTAGGGACACCTTCCATAGAGCAGCTTGCTCCAAGCCCTGTGTCCAACCTGGCCTTGAGCACTGCAGACACAGGGCAGC
>JASSUY010042854.1:0-11677 GCA_032466535.1 Forpus xanthops
GGTTGCCCAGGGAAGTTGTGAATGCTCCATTGCTGGCAGTGTTCAAGGCTGGGCTGGACATAGCCTTGGGTGACATGTTTTAGTGGAAGGTGTCCCTGTCCATGGCAAAGAGGTTGGAACTAGATGATCTTAAGGTCCTTTCCCACCCTAACTATTCTATGATTCTAAGATTATGATTATTATACTTTACTAATATCAGATTACTTACTGCAATTATACTTTTTTTCCCCCAAAATTCATCAGTAAGTCATTTCTTACCCTAACTGTCTGAGAAGGCCAGGTTCTCTAGTGATTTAACTACTTGAGTGGAATGGAGGAAGCCTAGTCTTACTACTGATTCCTGTCTGAATCTTAACAGGTTTGTGTTTCTCCCTTAGGATAGGAGTCAGATAAGAGAAGGAACCAAGTTTGCTTAGAGAGAGCTACCCACCCGCATTGGTTCCTTCAAAATTTTTCTTTTATAGTGAAATTAGAGATGTTTACCTGTAATGTCTATGAAAGCCACGATTTCAAGAACACGTCCTGCATCAGAGTGCTCTTCTAAGTACTTTATTAACCCTGTTTCTGTAGATCTGTGGCTGACTCAGAGATTTCCGAGAGCACCCTCTCCTCCTTGTGTGCAACCCTGGCAGGGAATCAAATTTCCCTAATTTGCCTCTGAATTATTATTATGAAATTCTGCACTTACTGGCTCAGTCACTGGGCCATCTGCTGCAGTTAATTATTCAAACTGAATTTGCACATCCATACTAGGTTATATAGCTTGGCTTCAGACGGATTGATAAAGTACCACTGTAGATGGAATAGACATTTACTCTAAACAGGTTCTCTTACATTGGAATTGAAGAGTCTCTTGCCTCATGATAAAATAAGACTCCTTCAGTTCAGGAAGGGTATCAGAATTCAGTGGTATTTTTTCTCCATGTATAATATATGACCTGTCAGTATATACTGTGTTAGTTTTACTGTAGATTTTTTTGCAAGATTATGCCCATGAGACTTAGAATTCAGCCTAGGATAGACAAGAACATTTTTTTTTTTCAATTAAAGAATCTGGTTAGAAAATTAATTTCCCAAAGGTGATTATTAAATTAACTCAGCCTGGATGACCTTTGAACAATGGTGGGAAACTTTTTTTTTCCATAATAAACTTATCACCATAAAGAGAACAGTGTTCATAATAGGAAAGAATTCCTACTGGTGCAACTTTCTTTAACTTGACAGGAAGATAACATAATATTTTCCATCAGATTCTCTAAGGATTTCACCACTGCTAACCTGCTTTATGTGGATTTTACTTGGACAGTGGTAAAAAAACTTTGCTAAAAAGATAAAAGAGGAAGAAATGGAAAGGAGGAAGGAGGAGGAAAGATGGGAGATTGCCAACTGGACCAGAGTGGAAAAAAAAAAAAAAAAAAAAAAAGTATTTCAGTTAAAACATAGGCCTTCTTCAGTCAAAAGTTCTTCAGATTTAGAAATTGTTGCAGGAATTACCTTGAAAACATAATTTTGAGACAAACTCTATTCTGAGTAGCAGACATATGTTTGAATAGGTTTCAGAAAAGCCCAATATATGCATAGAATTCACATTAATTGAAGAATAAGATATCTTTTATAGAGATTATTTTGTCAGGGAGCTCAATTTAAGTAGATTTTTATTCTTTTATTTGATTTCAGAGAACTTTTTTTAATATGGGTAAACTTTGTTTTCCCATTTTTTGAATTTTAAACAGGTGACATCCTGCTGGCTGAGAGGTTTTTATATCATTAATTGTTCCCTCTAAATAAAGGAAAATAGTTTTATAGACAAATTTTCATTTCACTATTCAATATTGGATAAGAAATCTGTGACTGACTGCTTTAACATGTGGCTAGTGCCCTTTGCTGATGAGCAGCTGGGTTCATTATATTCTTGTAAACAGTTTTCAGCTGCCTGTCCCACACATCAACTGCTTTACCCAGCTGAATAATTAACCCATTACCTCCCACTAAGTGCTGATGCTGATTCATCATTTCTGAATGTGTTTTCTGTTCTCATGTTTGCAGTGGCTTTGCTTATGCGCTTAGTTTTTAAGGGGGAGTTTGATCTCTGATTTGACATACCTGATGTTTCCTAAGTAATTGGATGATTTTTGAGATTTGATCTGTGGAGAGCTTATGGTTTGCATAAAATATGATGTTTTCCAAGGATTACACTACAGGCTAAAGTGTTGAAATGTTTTCAGGGGCAAGCAAGGCAAAGGAAGTTGGTGAGAAAGTATGCTTGTGGGAAAGTGGATAGGAAGGAACAAAAAGCAGTAGAGCTCTGCTTTTATAGCATTGTTCTCTGTTTGAGACTGTTGACAGGTCTAAAGTGCAAACATTTCCTGACTTCTGTTTAATACTTTAAAGCTTTCCTTACACTTAAATTTTTCTGAAGGAAAAACATAAGAGACGTGTACTTCATGTCACTCTTCACTTTGGATTCACTATCACAAAACAGGGGTAGGGGAAGTTCTTGCAAGCTATGCTGAGGATTGTTTTGTTTTCTTCTATAAGCCTTTATGGCTACTTTTATTTCAAACCTGTTAGTGGTGTTTGATCCTTTTTGCAGCCAAAAAAGTCAAAAGTAAGTTTCCCTCTCCACTGAACTGTAGTCATTTCTTCCAGGTCAGAAAAGGTCCCTGAAGAGCTTTTTTAATCTTCGCCAAGGACAACTGGAAATCAACACAAATAGGTAGTGTGTAATGTGCAGACAGGAACAAACTCAGACTACCCTCATCTTCAAGTTTAAAGGGAAGTGAGATCTTGTTTACTGACAGGAGTGGCTGGCTGGGCAGAGTTACTAAATTATCATTTCTTTCAGGCCTTATCTTTCTGCCTACACTCCATCAAACTTCTACTGAACTCAACAAAAGTCATGCCACTCTATTACCCCTTTTAAGTCTGCAGATTTGATGCCAAATAAACACTGTGCAGGCTTTAGTATGAACTCTGCTAGCTTCCCTAGAATGTAAGCCCAGTGTGTAATGAACTTACCCTTACAAGAACAAGCAAAAATATCTAATGTCATCCTTTTCTTTTTTTTTTTTTTTTTTTTTTTGTTATTCAGGGAAATATAAATTCTGTTATTTCAGAGAAACTAAATTCCAAATCTCTTGTGCTATGCTAAAATGTGCAGTCATTCCAACAGAGTATTTAGGTTCTCTGGTTTATGCTATTTGACTTTCCCAATGGATATGTTGAGACTGGGGACACATCTGCATAGAAGTAACTGACAGATCTGGGCTTATCTTGCAGAAAGCTGGAGGTTATAAATTCATTGCAGTACTTTAATTCATCTATTCAGCAATTCAGTATCTATGTCAAATATGTCAACATAAATTTAGGGAGAGGGGAATTCAGCTAGTCACATAGGACATGTTTGTTGCATTTATATCAAGGCATATGGCAATCTTCTTTTGACCTACATACTCTCAACTTCTGTTCAAACCTGTCAAAATTTAGCTTCCATGCATGTTTTCAATACACAGAAGTTACTTAATGCAAGGTAATCAGGTATTAATTCAGTATTTTGTTAGAATTACCATCATATGTGCAAATGTTATGATAAGTACACAAGATACTCATCCTGAGCAGATTTCCAGAGGAGCATCTCATAAGGTGGTAAAGTGACAGAAGTTAAACACAGAAAATTATCTCATGCAACTCAGGAACCAGTTAATATACTGCCATTAACAACAACAAAAAACTTCTTAAAACCTCAATGCCTCACTTTAATTAGCTAAATAATTAAATGGAGTTGCACAATTTTAAATTTATTTAGGCGCCATTTTTATTTAGAAATTTATGAACTGACTACAAACATGGCACTTGCAGTAAGCATTTATGGAGATGCTTTTCCAATGCAGTTTGACCCAAAACAGGTCAGAATTGATGGGTGTCTCATCAATGTCTTGGAGAGTTCGTTGCCTATTTCTCTTGGCAGAAAGTGATAGGACATTCTGAGAGATGGAAGGCTTTCACATTGTTTATTAAACATGTCAAAAACTGGGAGTAGTGAAATGTTTAGGAACTAATGCCCAACTTCACTCTTCACAGACCATCTGCTTATTAGAGCTGCAGTGTGCTTGGATCCTACCTTGTAAAGCAGTAAGCATAATAAAGACTGGCAGGAAGAAGTAGTGGAAATGATGCTGAAAAAAAAAAAAAATAGGCAATATAAAAGAAAAACTAATTGAAATGTGCAGTAGGCACAACACGAAATCTTGGCATATCTAGATGTCTGCTGGCAGAAAGGAACATATTGTAAGGTTATTCCCCAAGAGCAAGGGCAATGAAGAGGCCATCGTCAATTGATTCATATAAATGGCTTTCTTCTAGCAAGCAGCTAAATTATAAATATTCTTGGGGTTATAAAGCTGCTGAAAGAAACAAAATCAAAAAGATGCAGTTATGTTCTCTTCACAATGATTACCCAAATTATTCAGAACAGGGAAAACAAAAATGACGCAAACAGAATGTCTGAGCAGAGATTAAGAGTTTAAATTTATTTATTGAAGAAACATCACATCCATGTGAGACCCATGATCACAGGCTATATATGCTGAACCCCTGACACCCTGTAGCACAGCAAATACTATATTGCTATCACAAGAGTCCATGGACTTTGTACTACATGTGTGAGGCCATAGGACTGAGGCACATCAAGTTTTCTTTGCTTCATTTTGTCTTGACCTACCTGGAGCTTTATTTTATCTTGTTTTAGCTATAGCAGTGTTTTTTCTAATGACCATGTAACTGCGGCAAATCTGTCTTACTTCTGCTTATCTTTGTATAGTGTAACTGCAGTTTCTATGTAAGGTGGTAGTAAGAGATAGTTATTTTGTAAAAAAATAAACTGGTTATTAGTCTAATGTAATGTGGAAATTTATGACTGTGTGGCATGGTGCAGAGGAGTACAGGCACAGTAAAGCAGTGAACAGAGGATGCAGCACAGAGGAGCTATCTTGGGGTGGAATGGGACAAGGCAGAGACTGGCATTGAAAACCCCATGGCTATGAGCAGTATGCCTACAATCAGTTAAAGACATGCATATTAATCATCCTTACTTTATTTTTCTTTATTATTCTGTGATAGTTTATTCTAGGCTAATCATGATCTTTTAGTTTTACTATTAAGACAATAAAGATTTCAATAACAATAATTAATGATTAAAATTATAATTAGTATTTGTGTTAGTATTATTGACTTTATGTCTGTGATATGTTCCCTTTTACCTTGTAACATGAACCCTGATAAAAAAGACAGAGATAAAAAAGACATTTACTTTTTAATTCTTTTAATACCAGGACATAGACTTGGAAATTAGTTAGAGAAAACACTAGAGGCAATAGTGCCAGGATCAGTCTGAGCTGCGTTATAAAATGTACAGGGGGAGTTACTGAGGAAAAGAGGCTCCCAGCTGGAGCATGTCAGCTTTCACTGTTACAGTGCACCTAGCGAAAACTTGTCTCGTGAGATGAACATGAGACCAGGGCTCTGCTTCTCCTAGATCCTGTGTCAAACCTCTGTGTCCTGGAATTTGCCAATAATTTGAACATATTTCTCTTTCCACATTTATTTATAAAACCTACCCTCCTTTAAACATCCTTCAAATCCCAGGAGGTGGCAGGAAGTCTGGGCAGTCAAGCAACGGGTAGTCTGCGTGTAGTGGTGAATTAGTTGTAGATTTGCTGATTCAGTGAACTCTTTCTGCTCTGCTACCTGCTTCCCTAATTTAATTTCCTCAGCCCTAACCTTTTTCTTCCCAACACAGAGAATACATCTGCTTTAGTGTGAGAAAGCAGACATTTTTAAATCTAGAGCAGGTTCCACAGTACATTTCAGGCAGCACATGTAAGCAAAATAATCCACCACTTCAAGTTATAGAATCCTAAAATGATTTGAGAGGAGGGGACCATAAAGTTTTTTTAGTTCCAGCCCCCTGCCATGCGCAAGGACACCTTGCACTAAAGCAGGTTGATCTGGCCTTGACCACTGCCAAGGATGGAGCATTCACAATGTCCTTAGGCAGACCAGCGCCTCGCCATTTGCACAGTAAAGAATTTCTTCCTTGTATCTAACCTAAATCTCCCTTGTTTCAGTTTGCAGTCCTATCGCTACAGTCCCTGATGTAGAGTCCCTCTCCGGCATCCTTGTAGGCCCCCTTTAGCCACTGGAGCTGCTCCAAGGTCTCCTCTTCAGGAGCCTTCTCCTCTCCAGGCTGAACCAACCCAGCTCTCTCTGCCTGTCTCTAGAGCAGAGCTGCTCCAGCCCTCGCAGCATCTCTGTGGCTTCCTCTGGACTCACTCCAACAGCTCCATGTCCCTCTTGCAGTGTTTCCTCAGAGGTAGACTCAGGACCGCAGGTGGGGTTCTCCCCAGAGCGAAGCAGAGAGAGAGAATCCCCTCACTCTATCTGCTGCTCACGCTCTGGGTATGCAGCTCAGCATATGGGGAGTTCTGGACTCAAGAGCACACTGAAGCTGGGTCATGGGGAACTCTCCTCGCCCAATACCGCACCCAGTCATTGCAAAAAAAGGATGCTTCCTTGCTCTGTGCAAAGCCAGCCATGGAGGGAGAGCTCCAAGCACCAGCTCCTGCTCCCAGGATCATTTGCAGCTGGAGATCAGAGCCTGGGTAGGATCTGTACCCTTTCAACACACACTATTGCTTTTAAGAACAGATTTCCACAGTCTCCCTACCAATGGAAACTGCCACATTATTTTGGTGGGGTGCATGTCTGCGATGTCTGGCCTCCAAAACCTCTATCTGATGAAATGCATGTGAGCATCCTCCTGCCTCACAGAGAGAAGAAATTCAATGTGCTTGGAATGTGTTGGTCATACTGAGTGATCAATCTGGGGCAGCACAGCCAGCTTTATTCATGATGAATAAAAGCTACCAGGATTGCTGTGTCTTGCACAGATGCCCTGCAAACCACCTTCCACATCCTGCCTCTTAGGTGCAGAAATGTTGACTGTGTTGATCCTGGACACATTTAAGAAGAGAATTGCTCAGTGCTGTCATGGCAGAAATATTCCAAGGTACATCTAGAAATAGAGCATTATCGTTCAGAAGATCTGTCAGCATCAGGAAGACAGAGAACTTTGCTGGTTTTAGGTCTGCTCATAAACAGCAATTCCAAGGATATCAGCTTTACAGGCTAATACAAAAAACCCACCTACACCTCAGATTAGGTATGATGGTGTTTGACATAGTATTTCTAATTTGATCTAATTTGTCAGACAGAAGTTCAGCAAACCTCAGTAAAGCAGACAGTACTGAAGACTGTGTGTGTACTCCACTTTTCCTAAGATCACAGATCGAGTCTGTTTTTGTAGTTGACATTTGTATTAGCATCAAATGATGCTGCTCACAAAAAGCACCATCACTTTCAAGCTGCATATGCCAGAATTACTTATAGTATTTTTAATTCATTTTCACAAGCTGTTTTTATCTGAAAACCAAAATCAGAGTAAGGGAGGCTGGGGTGTTTACTTGACATCTAATTTCATTTCAGCACTTCCCAGTAAGCAATCTAAGCCTCACAGAAAAATTCCAGTCCTGAAACACACAGGTGGGCCACTGTGGGTCATCACATCAGTACTGTTTTGCATCATTATTATTTCATCTAGTGCCATTTGCCTGATCCTTCTCATTAAGTCATTTGTTCAAGTGGGGTGCTGTCAGTGCAAGACAAACAGAGTTGCTGCAAGTCTGGAAGCAGACTGCCAGAAAACAGTTTATCTGCTCCCATCCTGCCCTTTACTGGTTCTTTAGACCAAAGTCAGTTGTCTGCTGGTGTTGTATGGCTTTTCTGGTTTCATAGCAACTAACGCCTACTGCCCTAATGCAGGATGCTTACCGTCACACAGAGCCAGCTTCATCTCTGCCTGTCTGAATCTCTTCTGATACTTCTACTTTACCTTAACTCTCTCTGATAAGCAGTTCACACAGTGGGAAATGAGTGCATAGAAAAAAGCACTCGAAAGTTAGACCTGAGTGAGGATTTCCAGTGAATTGAGAAGGACTCTGCTTCACACAGCACTGCTTGAGATTCTCTCCTGTGGAGAAAAATTATTCATCTTGAAGATATGATCACTACATTCCTGATAGATTTGAGAACCAAGGGAGAAACTTGATGGTTGCTTTCCAGATACTTTTATCTACATCTAAGGTTAATTTTCCTACCCCAGTGAAAAGTCGAAGCTGTGGAAAGAAAATGATCTATGGATCACGGCATCAGCATTAGAACAGCTTCAGGATACAGGTTTTGATTACTAATGGAAGCAGGAAGAAATTAGCATGAGTTAAAAGACAGCCTAGAAATTAAATTAATTTAGGAAATACACATTGAGTGAGTTCTAGAACTAAAAGAAGACCTTACAATGCATATTGGCACCCAAATTTAAATGCAGTCCAGAGATTCCTCTTGTTTGTAGCTGCAAAGCCTGCTATCTGCCTGCAAAAACAGAGTGTTTTAATTTTGAATAGCACTACTGAGTACAGCTTAAGTTAAGGCTTCTACATGTGCTTTGGCATTTTCTCATTTGAGGAACTACGTACTTACTGTCCCAGGTTATCCATTTATGAGCTGGAAAGACACTCAAACCTAGCTAAGTTTATCAAAGACCCAGCCCGATGAAGATGCTTATATCATGCCTAACTCATGATCTTTAGCTTGCTCTTTTTCTAGCCTGGTGGCTCTTCTATTCCTGAATTGTCAGTGGTCAGACTTCAAAAGGAGGGTAAGCCAGGCACAAGGCTTCTTGGAGCTTGGTAGTTAAGACTATTACTTGTGAAGAAGCCTTTCAATTCCTCCAGAAATTAAATCTCCTAGCCTTCATCTCTCAATTCCAAATATTCCAAACGTAGCAGCTGTATGAGAGCACTTCACCATCACTATGCCCATGACCTGTAGATACAGTATAATGAGAGGTACCCCAGTGTATATAGGTATCTACTGCCAAAACTAGTGCTCTCTTCTGTATTCTCAGCAGACAATGACCACAAAGTCTGAGATTCTGACGAGTTCAGATACATTCTCTTACTATTTTCTGCTGCCCTACGCAGTTCCCATGTAAATATATTGTCATGGGTCTATACTGAACGTTCAGTCATTAGAAGCATTGACTATGAATTACCCTTCAGACTGCCTACATTTCCTCACTGAGGTAATTTTTATGCCCAGATCTTTCATGGAGTTTCTGTGCTGGGCTAGGTGATAGATTTCTTTCCATTAAGATGTCTGGTGTGCCTTGAATAGCTTGATCCCTCTAAAAATCTGATCCTTAGGACTTCCAGTGTTCAGCATAATACAACCAATGAAGATTAAAAATCTTACTCCTTCTGCCCATAGTTGCTGCTCTCTCTAAATCACATTAATTTTTTTCTATCACCTCTCTCCTTTATTTCAGAAAGCACTTTCTCTCCTTTCAAAACAGTCTTGTCGTTTTGGCCTTATGTTTGGTTAGAGGTTAAGAAAATTGTTCTGTCTGATGTTGATCAGCCAGCAGGGAGTGCTTGTAGCATTAGCTAAGCCAGCGTCTACTTTACCTCCCAAGGAACAAAACAAGAAATTCTCCAAGCCTGCTTCCCACAGCCTGGAGGGCCTGGGATTTACAGCTTGTTTGAACTCTTCCAGATGGTAGCACACCAGGCTGCTGCAGCACCACAATCTGTGACTAGTCCAAAGACACTTCCTCATACTGATTTATTTGTTCTCTCAGCTTCAAAAGGATTTTGTGTTTGTGCCTCTCTCCACTTTGGCATTTTCCAGCCAGTTCCAAACACTAGTACCATACTGGTCTGCCTAGCAGATCACAAGAAATCTGAAAAACAAAAGCCATACAATAAAATAGATCAGATGTGTTTTGTAATTCAAGTTGTTTAATAATGAATGGCTTTGCAAAATCTAACCAGATGCAGGGAGCACCTTCTCAAAGCTCTCTATCTTATTTTATCCCATGTACTCCAACCTGGAAGGAAGAAAGAGCAGGAAAGCTTGTGCAGAAAGCTTTCTCAAGGGGGGCAAACTACCACGTATGCTCTGTAGACTGATAGCTCTGTGAATTGACTGTCTACTGGTCTATGCCTGGGAATGTGACTTTGCAGTCCTTGCTCTTGTGGGTTTTATTTAGTTGTGATGTATGCTGTAGTCATAACACCTTTGGTGCAAAATAGTCTTTCTCTTAATTATATAAAACATTGTTTAAAAATAATGCAGCTTATAGAGTTTGGAAAGCACTTCAATTACACTTTTTGCTCATAGGATAAATGTCGCACTGAAAACAAAGAAAGTGCATATGTGGTTTTGTGTGTATATTTATATAAAAATAAATTATCATACAGCTTTTTTTCTGCACAGTTCCTAATAATTCCTTCAGTTTTAATGCTTTAGCAAAGAAAATGAGGAAGTGGCTGTTAAAGGGAGAAAGGATAAACGGCAATCATTTCAACTCAATGAGTTGTCAGGAAACATCATCTGCATAGTTTAGTTTTGCTTTGACAGTCTCCTGGGAAGGTCTTGAAGATGCTCTTTGATTGATACCAGCTTTATCACAAGGAACCAGGACAACAGTTTGGAAGAATACAAGGAAAGCCAGAATATATTTATGAAGGAAGAAAATGAAGTAAAAGGAAACAAAAAGCTTCCTTTCTTAAAAGGCTTTTCAATAAAAAAAGACAAAACCACCTGCATTAATTCATTGTAGTACACAGTTTGGCTCAGAATGATTCTATGCATTATGTGTTACTGAATTCGAATATATTCCCTTGTCTAATAACGGAACCATATAAATGGTGGTATAAAGCAAGATATATTGAGCAGAATTTTTTCCAAATGTATCATGCATTCATTAAAGTTTGTTACAAATGTTTCTAAAGTGAGTTCTACATTTCATGTCTTTGTTAGAAATTTGGAAAGGGGGATGTCGCAAAATAAGAAGCAGTTAATTTCCTTTGCCAATCTAGGAAAACCCTTCTTTTTTCTTCTTTTTCATTCCTTCTGGTGCTGTGTGATTAACTTAGATGCATCCATCTCTAAAACTTCACTTGTAAGTACCAAAAGTCATGAAAAGTAATGACCCTTTCAAATCTAATTGTGACTTCCAAACACCTCAAAACATTTGTTAATCTACCTGAGAATGAAGTGTCTCTCATCTCTGTAAAACAGCTAAGAAAGTACAATTTTTATTTAGGGGCATGGATTAGGAGAGAGACATGAACATGAACTTGGTTTCTTTCATCAAGTATGAAACCAAACTGGTAACAAAACCCAAACCTTGTAATGACTTTAATGACAAGATGTCTCTCCATCACATTTCCTTGGATTCTCCATGCCTATTTCCTTGGATTCTCCATGCCTTTTGACAAAGTTTTCCAATGGTTTTAGCTCAAAATGAAGAATCCTGTAGAGTTTGTGATGAGTAGTGGCATAGGCACAGCAGTGGTTACCACCAAGCGCCCACCTCATTTACCATGTTGAGTATCACCACCAGCATCAGTCAGCTATTGGAGAATCAGATATGGGCAATATCAGAAGTCTACTTCTTGCTCTGAGATTGCTACCACTGCTTGCTGTTATGCAATTTTTTAATGAAGTTTTCACATAAGTTTTGGGTATTAATCGAAGTATCACATCTCATCTCTCAGAT
>JASSUY010042860.1:0-13069 GCA_032466535.1 Forpus xanthops
TGGACTTGTTCCAACAGTTCCATGTCCTTTTTATGTTGAGGACACCAGAACTGCACACAATACTCCAAATGAGGCCTTATGAGAGCAGAGTAGAGGGGTAGGATCACCTCCCTCGACCTGCTGGTCATACTCCTTTTGATGCAGCCCAGGATACGGTTGGCTTTCTGGGCTGCAAGCTCCTTCAGAAGAACTACCTACTTTCTTTTGTGAAATAGACATTTTGTCCATCGGTACCTGTGGTGTCAGATTAATACAGTGAGTACCTATGGCAAACAGCAAAGAGAGTGGAGCTTATTTCAAGACAACTAAAATAAAAGGAGAAGTAACTATCATTTGAACATGTTACAAGGAAGCAATTTAAATATTTGAAGTGCAACAGAAGTTCACATCAAGAGGCTATAGACACTTCAAACCCATGCTAATTGTTTCTTGACATGATCCTAGTAACTTAGGAGTCAAAAATGCCCCAAATCTATTTTAAAATAGCTTCTTGGGTCACAATTCAAACCAGGTGTCCAGATGCTCCAGCAAAACTATATTTATCTTAACACTTCAGGAAGCATAAGCACCTTACTATAGTGCCCTGAAATATTACTATTAAGTGGCACATTTGCAACAATTCAGCTATCTTGTACCACATAATACTTTAAGAGAGACTGACATTCCAAGAGCCAATAAAACTGATATCAAAACCAGAAGGTGGTCACATGTAAATGATTTTGACATTTGGAATCTATTTTATTCACTGCATGTTAAAAGGACACAAGAGATAAGAGGAAGAACAAAGACCTACATAAGATTAGAAATAAACAGATTTTTTTTTTCTTATTGACATATATAAACAGGGGAAGTACAGGTCAGATATAAGGAAGAAGCTCTTTACTGTGAGGGTGGTGAGGCACTGGAATGGGTTGTCCAGGGAAGCTGCGAATGCTCTATCCCTGGCAGTGTTCAAGGCCATGTTGGGCAGAGCCTTGGATAACATGGTTTAGTGGGAGGTGTCCCTGCCCATTACAAGGGCGTTGGAACTTGATGATCTTAGGGTCCTTTCCAACCCTAACTATTCTATGATTCTATATTACACAGTGTTCTTAAGACATTATTTAAATGCAGGAGAGTCCTCACTTCATCACTGACTCCACCACAGCCTGTATTTAATCAGTTTCTACAGAGGCGAGTGCTCCATCACAACAGTGCCTTAGCATAGCACTGTCTGCGCAGGAGCACACCAAGTCAATGGTATCATGGAAGAAGAGCAGATGGGAAGCATGGCACAGGTCTCTCCACAGAGGTGTAACGGGGACACTGCAGAGCAGCCCTCTTCCACCACTTACAGATCTGGAGTTGGCCCCTGCCTGAGGGGGTAACTACACACTCACCACTAGGCCCCAGCAGCACAAGGGAGAGGTAGAGCAGAGTGGGGAGCAGGTACTGCATCCTCATGATGGAAAACCTACAGAAAAAGCGGGGAGAAAGCTTTGTTTAGGATCGCACCTTTTGAGGAGACCCCTGCCCGTTCTCTCAGCTGGCAGCACCCTTCAAACGACGCCCGTCACAGCCCGGCTGAAGAACCCTCTCACCCACCAGGCAGCACCAGCCCAGTCCCTCCGTCTGCCCGGACTCCCCGGAGGCCCTCCGTACCTCGTCCCGCTCCCACCGTTTGCAGCTCCCGCCCCCGAGGAGCCCTCCTCTTCCCCTGGGGACTACAAATCTCAGCAGCCACTGCACCTCTACCCACCACCAATCCCCGGCAGCGCGGTGCGCACTGGGATTTGTAGTCCCCGCTGCCTTCAGCTCAGGTGGCATAGCGCGGCGAGGACATCCCACGCGTGTCCTAAAGCGTTCTAACGCTAACACTGAGGAGCCGGCAGCGCGGAGGAGCAAGTGCCTACCTCATCCACTGCCGCGGCTCCGGCCTGGCTCTTCCTTTTTCAGCTTCTCACATGAGGGAGTCTCCCATGGCCTCCCCGCCCGGCGTCTGTGCGGCCGCCCTCGGGCGCCATATTGGGTGCGGCAGAGCGCGTAGGGCTGGTGTTGGCGGGACTGTGAGGAGGGAGGATTGCGAGCAGCGGGCGGGTTTGTGGCTCTGGGTTTGTTAAAGTTCTGCTTAAAGCTGCGCGGGTTACCGTGGAGGCCGCTGGAGGGGGTAGTTTGTCACGCTTAAAATGGAGGGGTAGTGGCCAGGCGCAGCTGAGGGAAGCCGCCTTCAGTCAGAGGGTAAAGTTCAGTCCAGTCCTGCACATTGGGTGGGAGTCCACACAGCTTGCACCCTAGCCACGCTTTGCTCTTGCGGCAAGTTCCCCCTCAGAGGCACCAAGGAGCAGTGTGGGACTCAGCCTGGTGAGTGCTGGTCTAGCCATTGTACAGAGACCTGCCCTTGCGGAAGGTAAAAGCAGTCTCCTCTCCCCATGGCCATGGCCGCTGGTGAGGCAACAGACAGGCTTGTGTCTACTTGCGTGCTGGGCATAGACTTGGGCACGACATCCGTTAAAGCAGCCCTGTTGATAGGGGCAGAGCAAGGGCAAGTGGTGGCAGAGAGCTGCTCCAGGGAGACGCAGGCATACACCAGTAGCCTGGAAGCTGGACCGCAGGTAAGGGGGGGGCATTATCAGGATGCTGGCCTTGCCTTGTAGTGGCTGGGTTGTTTTGCTATGTTATGTAAAGTGGTTTTCCTGGATTGTTCTCATGCCTAGACTGACACATGGTGGCTGCATGTTTATGAAAATAGAATTAAAATGTTCTGGCTTTACTGGTGAAGAAGGGTAGTGCTGCTCGATTGAAGGACCCAGGTTTTGAAAAGTTGCATAAAACAATCTAAAACTATTCTCCCATGAGCCATCACCTTGGCTTTGACACTTCTTGTCAGAGAATAGCGACCGTCTGCCAGTTAGAAGGGTATTTTGCACTTTAATGTGAGATGGTATCATAGCTGGAAATTCCCTGTGGAAAGAACCGTATGTACTCCTGTTAAAGACCTTTGCATCTATTGTATTGGTTAATCTAAGAAAAGATTAATCAGAATCATAAAAAATACATACCAACATTCCTCTGGCCTAGTATTGAAGTGAGCCCAGGAGCTAACTTCTGAGCAAAGATACGAAACGGGCCAACCCTCTCTGTACAGTCATGTCTATGCAGCTAAAATAATGTGTGTGTAGAATAGTTCACAGCTGTATGCTGACTGTATTTGAATACTTTTGCTTGTAATCTTCATACTGGTCTGTCACAAAGTAATCAGAATCCTTGAAATTCAGTGAGAAAGCTGGAATGAAGCTTCTCTTGTGGCATGGTTTGGTCAGTTAGCTGAGTAGATCCGTTTGCTGGGGAGTTCTAGTGTCCAGAAATGAAGTATCAGCATCATCAAAATCAACAGGGAGTAGATACAGAGGAACTTATAAGGAGACTGCATGGCAGTCAGAACACAACAGTAATCCTCTTTGTGGGGAAAAAGAAGAGCAATATAAAAGATAAACTAATGAAAGTATGTAGTGAGTGTTAATGGACTTTTTTAAAGGTATAGTTAGTATGGTAACTTAGGAGATTATCTGACCTTCAGTGTAAGAGGCTGTTATCTCATTCTCAGCTTGCTGGTATTGGGTTTTAGTTTCTGTGGTTTTGTGGGTTTTTTGCTTTTTTCTATTTTTTTCAATTTAGTAGTGAATGTCATTCTAGTACATGTTATTAAGCTAAATGAATTCTGTTGCTTCTGACTTGAGTAGTCCTGTTTAATAAATACACTGAGTGAATCCTAATGGTTTTATGCTCAGAATAATGTTTTATGATTGCAGGGAATGGAGCAGGATGTCCGGAGAATAATAAGAGCACTCAATGAATGCCTTGCTGCTCTACCTCAACAGCAGCTTCAAAGAGTCAGTCACATTGGTATTGCAGGACAAATGCATGGGATTGTATTTTGGAAAAGAGATAAAGGTAACATTAATTCTTTGGCATTCCTGTTTGGAGCATTATGATACAGAAAATGCAATTTTAACTCTGCTACTATCTGTAGGAAACTGCTGTGCGTTCACTTTGATATTCTGTAAAACGAAATTAACTGAAGATCTTTGTGGAATTTTTTTTTAAATTATGGGAATTTCAGTTAAGGATATTGTTTACACAGACTTGTTAAAGCATTTATCCTAAGGAGATCCCTGCAGAGGGAGCACAATTATTAAGATGAAAGAGGAATAACATATTTGTGGCTTGTCCAGTATGTTCATCATATGCTATATGCTGCCAGTTGAAAGATCTTGTGCCTCATGTGAGTGATCTGGGGTGGATCTTACCCACCTCATAAAGCACTTAACCAGCTGTTGTCCAGTACCTCAATACCTTCTAATGATTCTACAGGAATGGTAGTGTATGCTTTGAAAAATAAGGCTTGTTTGATTTTTACATTACAATGTGCATAGCAGTAGCTATCCAACAGCAATTTTGAAATGCTGTTTGAAAGTAAAGAAGGAGAAGACTGCAGTTCAGTAAATGGTGGTTTCAGTCCTTTTTCTGTTTGCTTGTTTTAGAACTGAAATCTAAGGCTTTCAGAATGTGGTTCCATGTCTTCTTTCTAATTACCTTACGATGTGCACATCTGAGCAATTATGCAAGCCTCATAATTATAGAAGTTAGGCAGATTAAGCAAAAATGTATTGTAAACCACATAATAGATTTCCCAAAAGTACTAGTCAGTGCCTGTCAAATGCTGTCAGGGTCTTAATTGCTTTAAGAGACACTGTGCTATTCATTACTGGCTGTAATGAAAGAAAGAAAGCAATACAAAGGCTGATGGACCAAAGGAGCTGTTGCTGGCTTTCCAGCTGTCCCAAGGGCTGCATATCAAAGCCTCATGGGTTCATGGCAGACATAGGTTCTTATATCATATTGGTTAATATTTTATTTCCTAAAGCCACAGTCCACTTTTGTTTCATTTCTGTCAAGTGAAAGAGGGTGTTTGCTCTCATTTGTTTTGAGTAGACTAAATGGATCCATGCACTTTGGGTCACAAATTACATTTTCAATAGCATCCTTTAGGGTTAGATTTATGGTTAATAATTTTTCTTGGCATCCATTTAAAACTAGAAAAGCAAGCCAATTGGAAATTCAGTTCAAACAGATTTGATAGAACAGGGAAATAAGGCAACAAGAAAAATAATGTGTTTGCTTTGCATCTTTCACATAGTAGCTTCCAGCTTTCACGGCTGCTTTTCACCATGTGAGTGTAGCTATATCCAGCCCAAGAAAGACTCTTAGCCATATTTGTGGTAGTCAGGCAGCTGGGTCTCTTCTCTGACCTGCAGGATAAGTGGCACAGCACAGCTGGAAACCCTGCTCCCACCCTCAGTCAAAACCAGCAGGCTGCCCCAGTTATGGAGGCAGCTCATGGCCTGTCCTATCCCCCATCCCCACACTGTTGGCCAGGCATCACCTGGGAAAGCAGTAACTGTCAGAGGCCAAAGCTGTGCTGTGGAGTGTGTGAGCAAACATCACATGCCAGTGCTTGTGCTTAGCCTCTGCTTACTCTGCTGCTCTGGCAGGTAAGTGTGCTGCCTTTGCAGGACTTTTTGTGGTGAGCATGTTAGGGCAGGAAGTAGCACACTGGACTGGAGCAGTAGCAGACATTGTTGAGAAGGCTCTGAGCAGCTCTGGAAAGTCACTGTAATTTAGCTGAGGCCTTTATGTGGAAGAATATGAAAGTTTCATCAAAGGTGTGTTGGTCTCTGTTCGAAAGAACATTCTGGACTGTTAAAACCAAAAACTGAATTAAACCCTATTCTACCTTTCATCAGGTTTTGTTGCATAGCAGAAGGAAGGGATATTCTTTAATACTTCATAGTCCATTGCTTAATAGATAAAGATCCAGGCTTTTTCCTCCTTTGTCTCAAAAGGTGATGAAGCTACACACTCTCCATCATACAGAGGTGGTTACTAATAAGTCATTCTCTGGGTCGTGATATGGCAGGTCCCAATTAAGGTTTGTGTATAAGAGCTGTCATATCAGCTCATTACCTCCCATGCCAGAACGGAGGGGTTGGTTGGTTGGTTGTTTTGTGGGTCACCTGATATTTAAGTTGCATCATTAATATCTAAGGGTGCAAATTGCTTGTTCCTCTAGGCAGTAGGGGTGCTTGTAGAGCATGAAGGCCTTGAATACTAATCTCTGTTTTAGCAGAGGATGACTGCCTTTATGATGTTATCTAGAGCTGAAAACCATGAGCAATTAATTTGATTACAGTTGCTGCAGGCTCTGTTTCTGCTCTTTTTCCAATGTATTTGACAAATCGTCAAGAGTGTCCAGAAATGAGGAGTGCCAAGGTGGACTGTGCTGCAGGGGGTTGCTGGACTTCTCAGATACTGTGTGTTTCAGGTTGCAAATGGACAGAGAGTGGCCCAGGCCTTACCTTTGAGCCAGAGGAAGTCAGTCATCTGGTTACTTGGCAAGACACCCGCTGCAGTCCTACCTTCCTCTCTTCTCTTCCTCTGCCACAGTCACATATCAGCTTGGCTACAGGATATGGATGTGCCACTGTCTACTGGTATTTAAAGAAGAGGTACACTGTTTCTCAAAAGCATTTCCTTATTAGGCTTTTTGACTGGCAGTTTCTCATCTTGAGATTGTGACAGTTAGTATCCCTGTAGCATATTCGTGCCACTATAGGCTGGGTGGCTGTGTTTCCCTTTAATCATAGTATTAAATAAGTAGTCAAAGAATATCTAAAATGGCAGTATGCAATATAAACGGTATGCACCTAAGCACAAGAGTCTCTGACCTCATAAAAATATTGCAGATCTCTGTAATAAAAAGAAAAGCTTTTGACCATATAGTAACAAAAGCCTTAAAGAACTGTAGAATCATTCTAGTCTATCCCACCACTCAGAGGAGCTCTGCTAATGCAGTTTGGACATGATAATTTTGCCTTGTGCAGACTGTGAAAAATACAAGCATGCCTAAAACAGTAATTGAGTTGCTTTGCTTGCTGCCAGATGCTAAAACAAATAGTCTTTCAATTAATTTCAGTTTCTTCCTTCCTTCGGCACTGAGATCCTTATGAGATGTTAAAAATGGTCTGCTTTGCTGTGGCCTGTTTGCAGAGGATATAATTTTTCACTTATGACTTGGCATCAGCAAGATTTGCTCTTCAGTTATGTCTGCAGTATGCTGTGCTTTTCAAAGAGCCTGTTTTCCTTTGTGATGAGTTCAGGTTCAATAAATGGGGAAAAACTTACTAGATCTTGGCTTCTTCCAGTGTGTGTCCAGTAAATTCATGGAGCGTAGCATGATCTTGCTTTAGAGCTGTTTGAGACCAGCTGCTTTGCTTTGTTCCTGTTTTCACCATTGGTACATTTCCATTCATACAGTTTGTGGATCCTGGAGCAACTGCAGGAATTTTCTCAAATGCTCCAGGATCAACGAATGTATCAACAAATGGTCTCCAGGATCACTTTTTGTGCAAGCAATCACTGCCTTCTTGGTAACTTTTGTATTGGTGCGCTTTTGAACCTGGACAACTCATTCCCTCCATCTTCCAACAGGAGATTACTGCTGCTGCAGTAACAGTGTGGAAAACAAATTCCACTTACAAAACCAAACCAAACCAACAAAGTCCAGCCTCATTGCTGAGATGACTGTTTCATTTTTAGATGGGCCCACACATGTCTGAAGCTCCTTGCAGCAATGGAATTAATCTTCCTCCCTCTGCCTTAAAGCACCCCTCATTGCTTTTAATATGTTTTGTTTAAAAGTCCAGGTTTTCTGAAGTCTTATGATGCAGCTGGCACTATCCATGACTATGTGGTTGCAATGTTGTGTGACCTGAAGAAGCCACTCATATCTGTCCAGAATGCTGCCAGCTGGGGATATTTTAATTCCAGAAGTAAAAGCTGGAATACTGACATGTAAGTGCTAAGGTCATTGAGCAGATTTTTGCTTGTGATGGGCAATGTGAACATCTCTGGGCCCTAAGAGTGCTACAGATAAAAAGTGTTTGAAAGTTACTCCTAATCAGTTGTGTGGCCTGTACTGAGGAACTGTTGAGAGTTTGTTCTGTAAGGTGCATATGTTTAAATTACATAAAATCTGGCATGGCATTTTAGAAATACCTAAGAGAACAGAGTTGAGAGACTCATCAGCAAGGCCTTGTATACCAAACTGCTCTCTCCCTTGATGAGATGGGGTGGGCAAGTGCATGCTGCAGGCAAGATGTTGTGATGGTAAAAGACAGTTCTCTAGTTCATTCAGCTGAGCTCCTTCATAACTACTAAGACTTACTTGTGATAATATTAAAGAGTTATGGATCTTCAGAAAGTTTTATAGGGAGTCAGTTCATTTATTTACTTATTTATTATAAAGATTTGCTCTTTCAGGAATTTGCTTACTTATTTTAATGATTTGCTCTTTCAGGGCTGAGTGCTAAGGCCTTTATAATTCAGAGCTTAGGTTAGGCCAGGACTCCAAGGTGAAAAGATCTGCTCATGAAGGTATGAAAGAGTGACAGAAACTTGCATTTGACCTACTGAACTTTTATTAATTTAGTGTTATTGCTGTAGCAATATAGAATATCTTATGTAAGGAGTTTGTTGGACTTAACTCTTTGTGGTTTGGTTTTGAACCACTAACTGCATGGCAGCATAAAGTTCTGTGAAGTTGCTTTTTTTTTTTCTGGTGTTGTGATTGTCCCTTTGCCCTGGAATTGCCTGTCCATATGACACCACAAGGATAAACTTGCTGAACATGTACTACTCTATAATCTCAGGTGATCAAGATGCATATAAAGAAAGCTACTTATTCTTCTAGGTGATTCTGGTTTACCCTACCCATTGAACTGGAATGCTGCCCCTGTCCAAGACAAAGCTTTCTAAATAGGTGAAAGCATCCATAAATCCAGCAGGCACAAATGCATGTCTGGTTCATCTGTGACCTGAAAGAGGCCTTTGTAGTCTTACCACACATTCCCATACTGCTTTCCTGCAATAATGTTGTTCTGATTGCAGATTGAAAGAGTCTGGCTTTCCCATTCACTTGCTTCCAGAGGTGGGAGACCCTGGCAGTATTGCAGGCAGGACAGTCAATGCATGGCATGGAATACCCAAAGGAGCAAAAGTAGGAATTGCTCTGGGGGATTTCCAGTGTTCTGTGTATTCCTGTCTGACTGAGAGGACTGATGCAGGTATGATCATTTTAGTATCTTACATGGTTTTCTCATTGTCCTCCTTCAGGGTAGCCTAATAAAACACTGATTTATTTTTTGCTTTTGTGTTCTAGTTCTTAATATCAGCACCTCTGCTCAGCTGAGTATCTCAATGCCTCTGGGTTTCCAGCCTCCAGACATGCCAGATCCTTCCTCAGCTGTTACTTATTTTCCCTACTTCAATGGTGACTACTTGGCTGTGGCAGCATCACTTAATGGGGGCAATGTGCTGGCAACATTTGTGGACATGGTGGCACGGTGGACAGAAGAGCTAGGTAAGCTATTTCAAGGATAGTTTAAAAGTTTGATTCATCAGCAGAGTAAAAGGAAGCTAAGGTAAAGGAAGAGGCCTTGAGCAGTTTTTTCATGCCACATAGGGAATGAGGATATAACTCTTGGGTCATGCTTCCCAGATCTCTGGAATTTCCTTCTGAAGCTTATGAACATGCTGGGACAGTCATGCTCAGATTCCACATTCAGATTGCCTCTACAATTTGGGTTTTCTTTTGTTTTAACAGCATAAGAGGATTATTTTTTCACAAGTTGATTTTCAAAAGTAAAGGCCAGTGAGTTTGAGGACAGCCTTATAATTATGTACAAATGCAGCCCAGAAGAGTCCCTTGATTAGATCAGTTGCCTTTTGCTTCATATTTTGCCGCACTAATGGATTTTAAGACTTAAACTCACATTATATCTTCCGAGTGCTTTAAACATGGTCGCCACGGTTTTTTTTCAATAATTTTTTGGGTTTTGCAATACAGAAGTAAGCTCTGAAATTATTCTTGCAGTGAATACTTGAAGTGAACTTTGCGTTCATGTGCATTTCAGCCACTGAAGCTGAAATCTGCTGTTGCTGTCTTTAAAGGTGTTGTTTTGTGTAACTTAGGACAGTATAGGCATAGCTGTGTTGTCAGGAAAGGCGGTTTCTGTAACCTGAAAAGGGTTTTAAGTAATGCAGGTTCTAGATAAAGTTGGATGGGAGAGCTGTGGTTCATAAACCTGGAAAAACAATGACTTCTGGGACATAGAAGAAAATAGACAGGATTTTGCTGAAGGGTGGATTTCCATTTTAAGTCTCCACATGTAAGATACCCTGGATCACTTCAGATGAGTAACATGGTCTTTCCCATCTGCAGGACTTCAGGTCCCGGAGTCTGCCATCTATACAAAGATTATCAAAGCAGCCTTGGCCCAAGCCAATAGCAAACTCTCCATCCACCCGACCATATTTGGAGAGAGACATGTTCCTGAGCAGTTGGCATCAGTGAGCAATATTGCTGTCTCTGACCTCTCTCTGGGTCATGTAACCAGAGCTCTGTGCCGTGGCATCATTGAAAACCTCTGTTCCATGTTACCTGTGAAGTGCCTGATGGAGACTGGGGTGACGAGGATTTTGGGGAGCGGCAGTGCCCTTGCCAGGAACGAGGTGCTGAGGCAAGAAGTGGAAAGGGTTTTTCCATTCCCTGTGGTTTACGGGAAGGATGTTGATGCTGCCATGGGGGCTGCCATGGTGATGTTCCACAGAAAATAAAGTAATTGTTCTGGAATGGCCTGAGATGCAGCTTCTTTGGTTTTTTGGTTTTTTTTGTTTTTTTTTTTTTTTTCCTGGCTGTGCAGTGTTTCTCTGCTTTCACTTTTTTAACGTACATTGTCATTACAGTGGAAAAAAAACCAACCTGCATTTAATGTCTGCTTCTGGGTGTACGCATTTTATTGCTCTGTCATTCCCATTTGTGAAAAGAGAAGTAATTGCCACATTAAATTTGACTGAGTGACTAGGAATTATCTATTAGCTTTCTGCATAAGATGATACTAATGTGAGGCTTATTTTCCTGGTAGGAAATAGGTTTAGAAAGACTAGGAGAGATGAGTAGCTACAGACTAAGTCTGTAACTACGGTGGGTAGCTACAGACTAAGTCTGTAACTAAGTCTGTAGCTACAGACTAAGTCTGTAACTTAGTCTGGTGTTTTCATGAGAGATTTCTTGTTCTTAAGCTGTCTTACAATATACATAGATGTAGGCAGCATACTAGATGTCAGCCTTGTTTGAGGAGTTTGGTGGCTGTTGCATGAACAAATGCCAGTTTTCTCATGTTGTCTCTATAAAAAATGGAATACAACAATCAGAGTAATGAGCTTTAATACAGCAGCTTCCAGGCTGGACTCTAATCTCTTTTTAATGTCAAGTATTGCTCATCTGAATTCCCTTTAAATGCCTTGTCGTGGGTTCAGCAGCAGCAGTCGTTTTTCTCCTCTAAGTAGTAGCTGGTGAGCACTGTGTTTTTGGATTTCCAGTTTGTACAGTGCTGATAACACCAGTGTTTATAATTATGGCTTAGAGTGTTTAGGCTGGCGAAGGACTTTGAGTTTCATGCTCTGCCAGGGAGGAGGGGAGCCGGGAAGAAGCCGGGCAGAAGGAGAGACAGGGCACCTGACCCAAACTGACCAAAGAGGTATTCCGTACCACAGCACATCGTGTCCAGGATGTAGAGATGGAGAGGGCAGAGACCCAGAAAGATGGTGGTGCAGGGGAATGTGCACGGCATGATCGGGATTTGATATGAGGTAATGGGGTGCACTGCGTAGTCGAGCTTGGTATCAGGTGATGGGGGGGCACTGTGGCGTGGCTAGGTATCATGGTAAAGATCTGTTGTGTTCTCTTTCCTTGTATTTCTCTTGTATTATTATTGGTGGTAGCAGTAGTGATTTATCTTATACCTTAGTTACTAAACTGTTCTTATCTCAACCTGTGGGAGTTGCATTCTTTTGATTCTCCTCCCCATCCACCTGAATTGGGGAAGAAAGAGAGGGGAGTGAGTGATCAGAACTGTTTGAGGACTTCAAACCGCAACATGTCCAAGTTTTTCTCTCATGTGTTATACTCATAACTTTTTTTTTTCTCCCCCTATGCTTTAGTTTAAAATGAAAACAGGTATACTTTTTCTGTCTAAACTAAGATGGATGTACACCTTGGTGCTCAATGAGGTTGGGAAGCAAGTAAAAGAGTTTTGTGTTATCTAGATACAGTTTAATTACGTAGAAGCATGTATTTTGAATTAAATATGGATGTGTATTCCTATCTTACACATTAGGAACATCGTGAATGACTCACTGCTGTAGTGAGAATACTGTTCTGAAATCTAAATTGCAGAGATGGATTAATTTCCATGTCCCTCCACCCTCTCTCCATGCATCTATTTCATGTTGTGTTTAGGGAACTATCAGCATACATAGGAATTACAGAGGAAGTGTAGGCTAGATTGGAGGTTTTATGGAAAGTCTAAATTACTTACATGTTTTTTTCTTTATGTTGTTAAGTATTTTTGTATCAGCAGATGTGCTTTCAGTTTTATTGAATAACTGGAAAGAGCTGATAATATGCTATTTGAGCATGCTGTTAACCTTTGTTTCCAGAAGTTGGTAAAACTGTGGTCTGGTTTTAGGTTCTATTAATGAAGATAAGACCATCTCTGCAGGCCCACAGGCTGGCTTCAGGTAAGACCTTAAGAACTTCAGCACGTCTACGGATGTTTTTCCTTTTACAGTAATTGGAGAGGGCTCTTAGTTGGTAAAATCATTCTCAAGCACAGACGTTTTACAAAGCCTTTGCAGCAGGTTGAATGCAGACCCAAAAAAAAAGTTCCTTCTTCTTTCTTATTGGCCTATTTTGATAAGCATCCACATCTCTTTATCAGTTTATATCTTTAAACCAGGTCCCTGCTGAGATGGAATATGGTATGTCACAACAACTGTTACAAAAAGCAGTGGAGTGCTGCTGCTAAGAAGGAAATAACATCTTCACAAGAAATACAGGTCAAGGAAGCTGATGAAGGAAGCGTCAAAAGTTAGCAGAAAGCTCCTGAAGTGCATCAGGGCACAGGAGGAC
>JASSUY010042868.1:0-16690 GCA_032466535.1 Forpus xanthops
ATGATCAGGGGACTGGAGCACCTCCTGTATGAAGATAGGCTGAGAGAGTTGGGACTGTTCAGCCTGGAGAAGAGAAGGTTGTGTGGAGACCTCATAGCAGCCTTCAGTATCTGAAGGGCCCCTATAGGGCTGCTGGGGAGGGACTCTTCATGAGAGACTGTAGTGATAGGACATGGGGTAATGGGTTCAAACTTCAACAGAGGAAGTTTAGATTGGATCTGAGGAAGAAATTCTTTCTTGTAAGGGTGGTGAGGCACTGGAATGGGTTGCATAGGGAAGTTGTGAATGCTCCATTGCTGGCAGTGTTCAAGGCGGGGTTGGCCGTAGGCTTGGATCACATGGTTTAGTGTGAGGTGTCTCTGCCCTTGGGAGGGGGGTTGGAAGCAGATAATCTTAAGGTCCTTTCCAACCCTAACTATTCTGTGATTCTATGATTCTATGATTCTGTGGTTCTATGATCCTATGGTTAGTATCTGAGTTCTGGTTTTGCACAAGATAGTCAAGGTGAGTTCTTCTATGCCAGACTAACTTCCAGTAGAAGATTGACTCTATCTTTTGAACTTCATGTTATTCCTCAAAAAAGATGAATTCTAAACCATACAGGAAGAACAGTTACTGACTCCCAGCAAGCAGTTAAAATTGGATTATAGGTTTTGTAGACCTAGTACATGACAATGACCAAGTAATTCCCTAATTAGAATTGCTTAGTGTGTTGGGCTTAAATTAAGTTCAATATTAATTTCAGCTAAAAACACTATTAAAATAAAACAGAATGTAGAAGCCTAATTTGAAAATCATGATTCCTAAAACTAAGCTTTCTAAATTGTTTGGTTTATTGCTTCATCTGTTTAAAATTTAGCTTCAAAAGAGGGGCACTAGATTCTAAGTTACTTAGCATAGAAATTTTTTTTCATGTCCTACTGCTTCTTCACAGAATTTGTGAAGTATAGCATTGTCTCCCCTGAGACCAGAAACATGCTAACCACTGAAGATAGATGATAGTGTCAGTTGAATTGTGGTGCATGAAAAGAAAATCACATCTTTAACCACTCAAAAGCATTATATAGAAACATAGTTCATGATGCTAAGACAGCATGACTGCCTTTATGGTAAGTACTAATGATCAAAACAAGAATTGTGAAGATAATAAGGATACCATATCTGTGACTACAAATTATGTGAAATTTCTATATTTAGGATATGTTGAGGAGAATGCATCGTATGTTTTATTCCATTCTGATTTGAAGTTTGTTTTTCCCCCCTCACAACATTGTTTGTGTGTGCGTATGTATGTATTCCTGAGGTTCTCTCCTTTGAGTATAAAATAAAATAAAAAGTAATAACACTGAAAAGCCGATGGGCAAAAATTGATTCATAAATGAGAAGGTGGCATTCATCTCGGCACTCTTATTGGAAACCTAAATCTCAGTAAATTTGTAGCCTGAGGATACAATGGGCTTAAAGGATTTCTGTCTCTGAAGAAAAATTAGAACGCCTTTGAGGTAAGGTAAATGGAAAACGTTGTTTGGGCAAACGTGAAGCTCTAGCACTATTAAATGTTAAGCACCATCAGGGGGTATCTCAGTCATTAACAAGAGTGGCATGTTGAAGATTGTTTCAAGCAGGAGAAGAGTTATGGATGGCTATGTGGAGGTGGCACAATGCCGCAGGGAAATTATGTCAAGCAAAAATATTTTTTTTAAACTTATTGTAGAGAAAAAAAGTACTGAAATAACATTCTTTCTTTAGGTACTTTAGAATCTTTTCCCCCAAAATAATCCTATGTTGTCTTTTAAATGAAGGGAATCTAACTCTGTTCATCTACAACCTTAGGCATACTAGTCCTGTTTGATCTTTGGCATATTTTGTGTTCACTTGCCATGTAACTGAAGCACCAACTTAATCCAAACATGTTCACTTCAAATCAAAGCAGCTAGAAGTCTTGACTGACTTGGAAGTGTTTTATGGACCTTGTGTGTTAGTTTTGTATATAATTAAAAGGGATCTCAGGGGATGTGGAGACAGTCAGTAAGTTAAGCTATCTGGTGTGAGAATAATGTGTTGCTATCTGGGGAAGACAAGATTTAGGAGCCAAGCTAGGATCCCTGTTTTAAGCCAGCAGAGCTTGAGAAGTGAGCAGACATGAAGTGTTATATCTCTAGGCAGTAGTTACCAGCTTTCTCATTATGCTAGCACATCCCCCTGGCTGCTCTGCAAAATGGCTCTGAGATTAGAAGCTCTGCAGGAAGCCAACTGTGTTCTCACAGTTGGAAATATGTTGTTAGGTTGACAGCAGTTACATAGAAAATGGCTATTAAGATAGTCTTCAGCATCAAGAATATTTTGCTTTCACAGTTTGTCTTAAGGTATTGCTTAGAGAGAATATCACATAGTGTGGCCTGTATTGTAATCCTATTTGAGAGTAAGTAGTGAGAAACACCATTTCAAGTTTGTCTTCTAATGTGTAGTGTACAATGAATTTTACTGTGGAACAGTAAATTGTACTGTGGGAGGACATTTTGATCATAGAGTGATCTTCAGTTTAACACAGAAATACTCTTCCATATCTTCAGCACTCCCTATATAATTTGATATCACATAATATCCTTGCAGCTACTTGTATTGGGCATATGTGGAAAGGCTGGATACTGGGGGGGTGAAGATGTGGCTTCTATGAGAAGATTCCAGAGGCTGCTGCCATGTCAGGCAAAGCCAGTTCCAGCTGGAACCAAGAGGAATGCCACTGGCCAAGTCTGAGCCAGTCAAGTGACACTGGTAATGCTACTGTGTCAATGTTTAAGAAAAGGTAAAAGGGGCTGTGCAACAGCACCTGGGGACAGGAGTGAGAATATGTGAGAGGAACAGCTCTGCATACACCAAGCTCACTGAAGGAGGAAGAAAGGAGGTGCTTCAGGTGCCAGAGCAGACATTCCCCTGCAGCCTGTGGTACAGGCAATGTTGAGGCAGGCTGTGCTCTGCAAGCCCATGGACATCCACAGTGGAGCAGATGCCCACCTGTCGTATGAGGAGGACACCACACTGGAGCAAGTGCATTTTACCTGAAGGAGCTGCAGCCTGTGAAGATCTCACATTAGAGCAGACTCACATAACCTGTGACTCTGTGAGAGACTGTTCAGGTCCATTTTTGAAGGATTGAACTCTATGGAAATGACCCATGCTGCAGTAGTTTGTGAAGGACTGTGTCCTGTGGGAGAGACCCCATGCTGGAAAAAGGGAAGAGCGTGAGAATTGAAGAATGTCAGAGAATGATGAGAAAATGAAAATGAACCCTCATTGTCTTCTTGCAGCCTAGAAAGCCAACTGTATCCTAGGCTGCATCAAAAGGAGTGTGACCAGCAGGTTGAAGCAGGTGATCCTGCCCCTCTACTCTGCTCTCCTGAGACCTCACTTGGAATATTGTGTGCAGTTCTGGTGTCCTCAACATATAAAGGACGTAGAACTGTTGGAACAAGTGCAGAGGAGGGCCACGAGGATGATCAGGGGACTGGAGCACCTCCTGCATGAAGATAGGCTGAGAGAGTTGGGGCTGTTGAGCCTGGAGAAGAGAAGGCTGCATGGAGAACTCCTAGCAGCCTTCAGTATATGAAGGGCCCCTATAGGGCTGCTGGGGATGGACTCTTCATGAGGGACTGTAGCGATAGGACATGGGGTAACGGGTTCAAACTTCAACAGGGGAAGTTTAGATTGGATCTGAGGAAGAAATTCTTTACTGTGAGGGTGGTGAGGCACTGGACTGGGTTTCCCAGGGAAATTGTGAATGCTCCATTGCTGGCAGTGTTCAAGGCGGGGTTGGACGCAGGCTTGGATCACATGGTTTAGTGTGAGGTGTCTCTGCCTTTGGCAGGGGGGTTGGAACTAGATGATCTTAAGGTCCTTTCGAACCCTAACTATTCTAT
This sequence comes from Forpus xanthops, assembly GCA_032466535.1. Lineage (NCBI taxonomy): Eukaryota > Metazoa > Chordata > Aves > Psittaciformes > Psittacidae > Forpus > Forpus xanthops. The sequence goes on from JASSUY010042868.1 coordinate 3,918, forward strand.
GATTCTGTAAAGCGTGATGAACTGACTGAAACCTCATTCTCAATGTCCCCATGTGGTGGAAAAGTCCAGAGGGAAGCTGAGCTTGGGAAGAAGAGAGAGGTGGGAGAAAGCTGGTTTTAGTTTTCTTATTTATCATTATCCTACTCTTTAATTGGCACTAAATTAAATAAATTACCCTAAATTGAGTCTATTTTTCCTATGATGGTAATCATTAATTTCCCTGTCCTTATCATGATCCCTGAGCTTTTTGTTGTGTTCTGCTGAACAGGGGAAATGATGGCGTGGCTTGGTGGGCACCTTTTACTCAGTTAAGCTCAACCCACAACACTTCTAAAGTCAAAGCTTGATTGTTTATAGAAGAGTTGACAACATGTGACCTTTCATTTTCGTTTGGACTGTCACTAACAGCTGAGCAGCCCACATATTACAGGATCTTGTTTGTCTTACTGTACACTGGGATTTTAACTGCTTAATTTTTTTTATATTCCTTATTTTGTGTCTTATTCAGAATAGAGTTGTGATACTTTTTGTAGTATTCTGAGATATGTTCAATCCTAGAGATAGCATCAGTTCCCTTAGCTTTTTTCTACCCTTCTCCATCACTTTTTATCTAAAGCAAAATAGGAAACTTCCTAGCTTTTTTTGTTTTGGATCCACTTGTACTTTACAGCTACTTTAGGCCAGATTATGGATACAGTTCTAGGTACAAATTCTGAGATTATATTTTTTTCTACAGTACTAACAATCTTTGACAAAAAGAGAGCTGTTAATAGAAAGAACATCAGATGGCATAATAAGGTGATTTATGCCCTGCCATAAAGCACAGATGCAGTGGTTCCAGGTCTGTCAGTTAACAGCAGAACCATCAGTCCTTAAACAGGTTATAGACAAAAGGGGAAAAGTGCTGGACTGTGACCTAGATTACCATATAATACTGACTTTCTCAGATGAGGTGCAACTACATCTATCTTGATACCTTCTCTACTAAATAAGCACCTTATTAATGATAGTTGTTATTTAGAGATTTAATTAATGTAATTTTTATTGCCAACTAAGACTACAGAACTGAATGTAAAGTCATGTTGAGAAATATGAATAAATTAATGAAAATAAGTTATCATTATATTTACTCTATATTGATACCTCAATTATATCATGTTCTTTTAACAGTATTAAGGAAGGAAAGAATTCTCTTGGGATGCAAGTAGGAAAGAAACTCTTATTAACAACATTATTATTAAATGTTGCACATGTTACGAATGTGTAAACACCTTGTCAGAGTAATGCATGAAGGGTTAATATGACTTGCAGTGTAGTAGCAAGATGTGGGTGGGTAAATGGGACTTCATTCATTCATTTTTTATCTAATTTTGTTCAGAAGAAATTCCATTTCAAGGAATGAACACAATCTCAGAACCCTGATAACATAGCAGATATATATAATCATGCATATAGAAAACTAGTGTGTTACTTTACTGAATTAGCTAAGCTCTTTTTGGTGACAAAGTCACTCTACAATTCTTAACCAGATTGTTCAGGGTATTTAATGTCTTTAAAACTAGTTATTCCTATTTCATATTTAATGCAAGCCTTAGAGTTCAGAGACTAAAAAGCTCTAGAAGAAAAAGATCAGTTTCAGATTAATATGTTACTCCACTAATCTTGCAGAAAGAGATCCAGGTGATGTGAACTTTTATGCAGTTTGCACTTAAATATCCATTTGGCAAGAGGAATTAAAGACAAAGAAATGCATGTAAAGCCCTGAAGTGTTGGATTCATTCCTTAACTAGGAGCTTTAGCCTGAAGGTTTAATGCATAGCTTCTGAGAATGTTAACTATCGTACATATTAAGGCTACTTAATTCAGATTTAACAGTAGGAGTTTTGGAGGCCTGCCATGTGCAAAGTAAAGTGAGAGAAGTAAGCACTCCCTGATGTTTGGAGGAGCCATCACTCAAAATCATTTCAGCCTAATTTAAAATCATAGATTTGCACACTGAAATCTTATGGAAGATTTGTGTTTCAGTCAAAAGTTTTCATTAAACTCAGAATAAATTTTCCCTGTTTCAGTATCTGTGTATCAACATGAGTGATTTTTGCTTTGTATTTTCAGAGTTTGAATAAAAAATACCTGGCAAAACCAATTGAGGCCATTGCCCCTTATGGGATTTTGTTAAACTGTGGTTATTGAATGTAAAGAATAGCAATATGAAGATCCTATTAATAATAGCATAGTATCTATTTTTTCCAAGCAAGTATGATATTAAATGACAATAAATAGGTGTAGAGCAAATTTTTAATTACAGTATTTATTATGAATATGATAAAATTAATTTTTAAGGAATATAATTTGTCCTCATTTCTCTGGAATTGTTAATGGCAAAATGAAGCTCTCAATTTAAAGTTTCACGATTCATGTTTTGAATAAAGACATTATTCTTGTGAATAGAGTTTAAAACATACATCATGTGTGCAAGAATCAGACACCAGGTCTTTCTTGAACAGTTATGCTGAGATGAATCTTTAGGTAGTTGATCTAGGAATACGCAAACAAAAAGGAGAATTTAGGCATGTATGTTTGATGGGAGGGTACATGATTATGCCAGTTACCGTTCAGTTTTCCCAGGTTTTAATATAGACAGCAGTTGGAGTGTTCCACCGTGAGGAAAGAAAGTAAGGAATGCTTATTTTACAAATAATAGCCTGAAAGAAATGGGATATTAGTCTTGTCCTACTCCAGGAAACTGCCTCTGCCTTCTGTGGTCTTAGGAAGACCACTGAATACATTAAAGCCAAAAGATATAATGTAGAAAGAAAAGCTTTCAGAGAAGCACCATCCTGTCCTTTTTTTGCTCCTGGAATATTTTCCTGCTTGAATGTTTATCACTAGATGTGGAAATCTGTAAAGCAGAAAGGAAGAATAATGGAAGGAACTGGCCATGCATAGTAGAGAACAAATGCTTTCAACTACATAAGTGGAGAGAAACAGTGCAATCTTCCCTGAATGCAGAGAAGATGCAGCACTTGTAGAAAAAGGGATTTTATAGTGTACCTTCTTGGAACATATATTGGACAGCCCACTGACAGCAGTTCCACAGATTTATGGCAAATGGATGATAAAACCTAGTTATTAGTCTTGGTCTGAATTCAGCCTGTAGACAGGTCTGGTGCACTAGGGAGAGTGTTAAAGCAAAAATGATAGGAAATAGCCAGTACAAAGAAGAAACCAAAAGCATTATTAATTATTTGTCTTGGCCACAGAATCCAGGCATATATTACTAAATTGTTGTGCACCAATCCGAAGAGACACAGCAAGACCTTAGCGCTGTGCCAAATAGCTTCTGAGTTTGACTAATCAGGAGAAACTGGACTAACAAGTAGGCAGTATTGCCTTAGAATCTATATGAACTGGCTAGGGATAGGAATCAAGCAAAAAAATTGCACAGTTAAGGGGTGCAAACTGAAAAGGCAAGGTCGAACGTGAACCAAGATCTTAAAAGGCACAGAAAATATGTTGCAACGCAGTCTACAGCTTTCAAGATGTGCTCACGTAGCTTGATCTTGGAGGCATCCAGCTGGTCATGAGGCATAACAGGCATGAGTGAACCAGAATTTTTGTTCTGTGTATATAGCATCCAAGTATTGCCTGGGAAATGATTGTTCCCTCCATCCTTCCGTCTGAAGGCATGCAATGTTGTCACACATTAAGCAGTTTGGATAAACAGAATTGAAATGTTTCTTGGCTGCTTCAACTGTTTCAATTCCAATCACACCAAATTTCTCTCTGGGTTTCACTACACTAAAAGGAACAGTGAGGATATTCACTATTCCTTTTGTAAATATAATTTTTAAGGTAAAAGAAATGTTTGTAGTCCATGTAGAACCCTGCCAAGGAGGTCAGACATAGAGTTCAAATTAATCCATCACCCTAGTTTTGCTATTTATACCTGGGAAGAAGATGGAACTGTTTAGTCATCAAACTAAAATGTCATTACAGAATAATTTGATAAAAATTCTGTGCAGAAAGCCTTAAGGTTTTCATTCATCCACTTGATTTTGCATAGATTCTCTTGGAAAAGCTCAGGATTGTTATGCCAGCACCTTATAATTGTGTCATTTGCTTCTCTTTTTTTGTTTGTTTTTTTTTGTTTGTTTGGTTTTTGGTTTTGCTTGATTTTGCTTTATGTTCCTCTTCTCTGGTTTAGATTCATGATCACTCTTCTTCTTTTGATGAAATTGCGTCCTTAAGGCTTATTAACTTAATATGCAATCATATAATCTTCTTTCGATTGTTTGCCCCTGTAACTCATACCTTACTGGGCATCAGCAAAGGATGATGAGTGTTATACATCTAAGTTTGTAAGGAGTCAAAACTTTAACTCTGTAAACATTTTTTTTTAAACCAGTAAGTCATCCAGTACTATGCAACTCAAGTGGAACACCCAATCTTAGTAAAATATGAAAGCAATCTTCTGTTGCTAGAACAGGCTGCTTCTATTTTGGTTGCTATGGAGCTTTACAAGTAATCAAAACGCAGACATGAGCTATGACACACCACACCTCGTGTTCCATTGATAGAGACTAGGGACCCCAAGTCAGTGAAACTCTTATACAGGGATATTAGCTTCCCATATAGGCAAACCCTAGAGTTCAAGCAGGTATTAAAGCTAACCTTAAAAAAGTACTTGCATTGAATTTTCATACTATGGGCAATATACTTTCATGATTATAAAATGAATTTAATACGAGTTCAGTAAAACCAATCCCAACAGTGCTTACAGTGTTTTTTTACTTAGTGAGATTTAGTTGCAGAAGATCAAACATTGCAGAAGAACAAATGATGCAAGCCTACATAACAATACACTTTTATGTTATACATATCATTAGATGCAAATTTCCAAAGTTATTTCAGTGGTTCCTCATGTTCTTTATGCAACTGCCAGTTTTTACAGAAGTTTTCTCAGAAATTTAAAGATTTTTATTGCACTTTCTGAGTACTCAGGGCGGTGTATATTTTTTTCTTTCCTTGTTTAATCTGTTCTATTTAAAATCTTCTTTGGCTTTTTTGTTAGAAATTTAAGCCAAAATATCCAAAATATATTTTTTTTAAGCATATAAATGGTATAACATAGTTGATATTTACTACTTCTGTGTAGACATTTCTTGAAATTAAACCAAAAATACAGGTTAAAAATTAAATGCAAGGTATGCATAATTTGAAATCTAAAAATTGGCTCGAAGAGTGGGTTTACAGTATGTCACGATGGAATAATTTAGTTATTCTTTAACGTGCAATATATTTATAAATGTGCACCACATTTTAATTTTGCCATTTTAAATGAGCTAATAAGAAAAAAAATCTTTGAATGATTTGAAAACACTCTGACAAATATTTTAGCAGTAGTAATTGTCTAGTAAATTAGATCTTTCTCTAAGGTTTTGGGTAAAGATTTAGAGACATAATCAGAAGTATTTAAGATGGTAAAAACCTAAACAAGAAAAATAATAAAGAAGGAAGAGGAGATATTTTGTCCTAATAGCATGATTTTAATTTAATATTCCCCTAATAAAGTGTATCTATTTTTATTTTAATTATATGTAGCAGTTCTTTCTCACATCCATGCTACATTTGTCTTGCATTTTTTATTTCTATAGTTCCTTTTTCTCCAAGTATTTAATGCCACTCAACAGAGGAAAATTGAAAAGGAGTTAGGCTGTGGCAAAATAATTGATGTCCCTTTAGGTTTGCCCCATGAGGATGCTCTCATAATAGCCCAAATCCCCTTGATTTAGGCCTCACAGTTTAACCTGTCAATATGTAATTATGGTTCCAAAACAAAGCAGATTACTTCTCAGTTTTAATGTAGTTTTAAAACAAGAAAAACCTAAGTCTGGTAAAAGGGATTGTGCCATTAGTAGTTTTTTGTATAATGGTCCGTGGGTACTGGGACTATACTTTTGTACATCAGTTCAACTGTTTGAAACAAGAAACTTTTTCAGATCTCCTAATCAATCTTGAAGAACTGTACTTTAATTTCCATTCCTACCAATAGATTTACAAAGCAATGGCATATTTTGTACATATTTATTATCATTCTTTAATAGTTGCTGGAAATATCTTCTAAGGCAGACTAGCTAAATAACTGTGTAGATGACATTTTTGTCACATCAGACCATTTTCTTCTGCAGATTGCAATTGATTTTTTTAAACAGTTTTATGATAGCTTAACAGTGGCATGGGTTAGCAGTAGCAGTGCAATTCCCCTCACATAGTAAAGCGGATCACTTAACGTTAACACCTCTTCTATTTTTTCATATATTTTAAGCAGCTCCACAAACAGCATGGAAAATGCTCATGCTTACTTAATTCTTCTTGCTCTGTGAGCCATTGATCCCTACCTCCAGTTTGGCAACTGGAACTCTTTAATCCCAGCAAACAGAAGTTAATTATTAAAATTATTATACTTAGTGAAGTAGACAAGGGTTCCTCTTTGCTGTACTTTACTTTGATAGATCATATGAGTCTGTGGGCATTCTGTTAAACCACTGTATTTAAAAAAAAAAACAATAACCCCATCAGTGGAAGGCAACTAAATATACACTTTTCTATGCAATATCAATGTAATCATTATAGGTTCATTTTAATCCATCTCAGGAACTGGGTCAGTGGCACTGTATTCCCTTCACCAGTCTCTTCTGATGGAACCAAAGCTTTCATGCTAAGGAATCCAAGTTTTTCTGATAGAATGAAAATTCTTGCTCTTACTGACTGTATTCCCTCCTCCAGTTTCTTCCAGTGAAACCAAAACTTTTCACACTGAGGAACCCAAGAGCTTCTGATAGGAGGAAAGTTCTTGTTATTATCCCCTGCCTAATTTGAATACCAATGACAAGCATCAGTCATACACATCAAAAATTGAGAATGTATGTCATTAACTTGCAATTGTGTCATTGGTGTTGCTGAGATTGACTCATTGAGTGGTTGTCTTCAGGCAGCTTGACAAGCAACATCTTCAGCTAGCAAATGGCTAATTAGCAGAATATGATCAAGGAAAGTCTGTCAGACCAGGTAGACGTAAAGGGAAGTGTCAGGCATATCTAAATCTATTTTGACCAGCCTTCATTGAAAACAAGAAAACTATGACCTTCAAGTTACATAAATTCACTTACTAACTGCTCAAGTGTTTGTGGTTTAATTTTGACATTTTGTTTTACCTGAAAGTTTTATAAGTTTTGCTACCCTAGAGGTTCCTGTAATATTCAAATGAGCACAGGACAATTTCTGTCTTGCTGTCACTTATATTAGGCTATAATAACATATAAAACAACTAAAACATGCATTAAATAACAGGTGCAAAACGTCTGTTCTGCATTTTAATGGAATATATTTTTAGGAAGGTGAAAAAAATTATATGGTGACTGCTGCCTTTTACAAAAATATTTTTTATTTATGGACCAGATTGGTTTTATATGTAAGTACACATATTAAAACCAGGATCAAAGGTTTTACTCATGGCTTTCTGCCAATTAAGAGAATCATACAAGCAATTCAATTTAACTGGATATCCCTGATTTGTTTCCTTGAATAGAAACACTTTCTGTATATTGATATTCCATAAACACTTAATTTTTTTAATCTCATATTGTGCTTAAGTTTTTGCATTTTTACCTGTGCATACAACTCACTAGTTTTCATTTATACAAATATAATTATGTATGCACTGAAGCCATAATGATTTGGACAGTCAAAGAAACAGGAAGGAAAATATCCTTTTTAAACTATAGGTCCCATAGTAGGTTAGTGTGAGGGTTTTTTTAAGCAGATGCTTAAGCTTAATCGACAAAGCACTGTAAACATGATATTGTGTTTGATTGCTTTGGTAATAGCTTTATGCCAACAGCATACCAAAACGTGTAGTTCAGTTATTTGGCAGCTATGAAACTTGTTAGGATGTACATGATAGTAAATCTTCAGATATAAATTGCAAATTCTCTTTAATAATACCTCCTTCCCAAGTTCCTTAAAATTATTGTATTTATGCTTATCCTGTATACCTTTTCTTTGAGTTCCTGACCTCCACTTTCCTTGATTTTTCAAAGAGATGACATATACTAAAACATCATAAACGATGTGGGTTTTGTTTTTTTTTTGTTTTTTTTTTTTTTTTCTTAAGTTAGGAAGACAAAGCTTCATTAAGAGAATTTGGAGAAAACCAGACAGTTGGAATTAAGGCTTATTCCCTCCACTGTCATTAGCTCTAATGATTGGTAGTTTTTATAATCTTTAAGCAAATTTTCTGCATCCTGACAATGACATCAAATCCAATATTAATGCCAATAAATTTTGAAATCTGATATTATGTGGAATAGAATCCTATCTTGTGGAAATTCATATAGATTTTGGGAGATGATACAAGGGAAATTTCCAGAATCTGGGAAGAAGATGTTACTTAAACAGATTTTTATCTGCAATTCTCAGTCTTTTCAAAGACATAATAAATATTACTAGTCAGCTAACAATGCGATCGTAATATGGATATTTACTTTAAAAGTTATATAAACTTATCTTTATTTAAGAAATAAACCCATAAGAGCTGTTTATTTAAATGGAATTCTGGTTTTGAGTATGGTTTCAGCCAATACGTTGAAAGCATACGTTATATGTCATTAGATTGGATCACTAATTTTTTTTAATTTTGACTGGAGCTATCACAGTTTTCTTATATGACTAGTGCTCTGTAAACTGTACAGTTCTTATTCTTCCATTATCGTCTGAGTGCTTCTCTTCCCAGCATTTTTACATAGTCTTTCTAGGGATCTACACCCATATCACCCTTCCCAAAGCGACCTCTTTTGATATCACATTGTGTGTTTTTATATAGTTCCTCCTACTGCCTTCTCTCTAGAATGATGTAATTGGTAATGTAATTACAACACAAATGAATTTTTATTAAGTCGCTGAATTTTAAGTGCTCCATGATTAATATATCAGTGTACTCAAATAGTAATTTCGATCTTTGTGTTCTTGAGGTATGGCAAAAATGCAAAGAATGTATGCATAATTGGTAAAATAAGTCCTAATAAACTTTGATTTAATCCCTCTTATTACTTTCTGTACAGTTCCTGTCTTGGGGCATCAATAAATATTAAATGCCTACTTTGTTCAAGAAATCTAGTAATGTCCACTGAAGTTAATTTATTTGTGAACAATTACTAGCAGGGACTTAGAAGACAATTACTACTCCTGTCCTCTTGCTGGGGGCACACAAAGAGAATGTGAGTGACAGCATGCTTAGTGGTGGTGAGAGGTTTCAGTCTGTTCTCCTAAGTAATTGGCCCCCCTTAAAACCCAGAGTGTGCAGAACAGGCACAGGGAATCACAACTGCCAAGTAATTGGCCCTGTCAATATCTAAGTAATAGAAACATTTTTAAAAAGCTACTTCAGTGAAGGTGATTTTAGAGAAATGCACATAGTATTATGAAGTTACATTAATTCAAAGTGCTTTTGTTTGCACTTGAGATGTTTTTTTTTACTAAGGGAAGACTTGTACCTCTGGAATTAAATGTCTGATGTTATATAGCTGTTCCTTATATCTGGAAATGTCTTTTCTGTAAGACATCTAAAAGTCAAGGGTTTGAACCAGCCAGAAATTTGATGCCTGTGAGAGTAGGGAAATGCAGATAGTTTCTTTGAACAACATATAAGTTAGTCTGCTTTCAATATTATAATTTACATGGGAACTTTCATATTAGATAATAAGTGTTGCTTTTCTACAGCTTTTGGGAGGTTTTTGCAACACTGTGTTATTGACAGATTTCTTTATAATCCCTAACGCAAAATTAAAATCAACCTGTAAACTGAAACAAGTGTCAAGTGCTCAATTCACCCCTTACAAACATTTTTTTCTCCCCTTCTTTTATAAAAATACAAATATTCCTTTGTAAGTACTTGGGTGAAATTGCAAAATTCTTCAACATTAGGCTCTAAAGATAGGTTATTTTTATAACTTGGTATCTCCATAGCTAACTATTACCCTGATATTTAAATCCTTGGGAGAGAGAGGAGGAGATTTGTTGATTTGCAGCCCTGAAACAAGCTTTTGCTTCCATAATAGCTGCAATATATAAAATTCTTCAATAAAAAACAAATATAATCTCTGCTGCTAGATCATAGTTTTTTTAAGTACAGCCTGAATTCTCCTATAAATCTTCTTCCCTTATAGGGAGATAACTTAAATCTATGCTGACCCTGTTAGCCCCTATGTGCTCCCTGATTAACCTCTGTGTATCTATATTGGCAACGTCTAAATAAAGCCAGAATGAGAGAAACACCTAAGGAAATAAAAACAAGTGATTCAATACTGGACACTGCAGTGAAAGTTCTGTAAAGTGAAGAGACAGACCTAGACTGCAGAAAGGTTCACAAAGATAATATTGGGACAGGTTTTTTTCTGCTTTCCAAAGAAATAGTCTCTGAATAGAATACAACTGTCTGTGGCATCCAAGCTTCATGAATTTGAAAGTGGTTGAGAAATTCAGTCCTGACTAGCTTGCCATGTGGAGATGGTAATCTAGCATAAAGATGAAACACAGAAGTATAGCTTATTTAAAATTATTTTATTTCTCTAAGAAATCTGCTTGAACAAAGCAATGTAAAGCCGACTACTTATATGTATAGATAAATCAATTGCTGAAGAGTATTCAGAAGTATTGGTTATGTTCACACTTAGTCCTGTTACAATTGTCATCTCTGTGAAGTATTATAGGAGCAGCTTTTCTATTTTGATCTTAAAAACTTATTATTTTTTTCTTCCATCAAATTTAATTATTTTCTGTTCTAATTTATTTCAGCTTGATGGTATATTGCACTGAATGAATATATACAAAGCTCTGTAGCTCTTCTGCTGAAAAGGAATTAAACATTTCATGCATACTTACAGATAGATGGAGCGATATAAATAGATAGGGAGACAGACAGAAATAAACTGTCCATTGAATCTTAGCAGAGATTTACATTTACTTCAGGAGAACCTAGGTTACCATTACCACAAAGATGGTGAGAATGTGCAGCAGAAATAAAGCTTTTGAATAGGTGTTTTCACAGAAACATAAAATCATAGAATCATAGAAGAGTTAGGATTGGAAAGGACCTTAAGATCATCTAGTTCCAACACCCCTGCCAGGGACACCTCACTAAACCATGCCACCCAAGCCTATGTCCAACCCAGCCTTGAACACTGCCAGCAATGGAGCATTCACAACTTCCCTGGCCAGCCCATTCCAGTGCCTCACCACCCTCACAGTAAAGAATTTTTTCCTCAGATCCAATCTAAACTTCCCCTGTTTAAGTTTGAATCCATTACCCCTTGTCCTCTCAGTACAGTCCCTAATGAAGAGTCCCTCCCTACCATTCCTATAGGCCCCCTTCAGGTATTGGAAGGCTGCTATGAGGTCTCCACGCAGCCTTCTCTTATAGAATAGTTCAGGTTGGAAAGGAACTTTAAAGGTCATCTAGTCCAACACCCCCTGCAATAAGCAGGAGCATCTTCACCTAGATCAGGTTGCTCAAAGCCCCTTCCAACCTGATCTTGAATGTGCCCAGGGACGTCACATTTACTACCTGTCTGGGCAGCGTGTTACAGTGTTTATAATCACCCAGACTGTAAAAAGTTTCTTCCTTGTATCTAGTCTAAATTTACCTTTGTTTAGTATAAGACCTTTACCCTGTGTGCTATCACAACAAGCACTGCTAAAGTCTGTCCCATCTTTCTTATTATGACCCTTTAATTATTGAAAGGCTGCAGTAAGTTCTCCCCAGAGCTTTCTCTTCTCCAGGCTGAATACTGCCAGCTCTCTCAGCCCTGACACCTTTCATTTCCAGTACTGTTATTTTGTGTTGCCTTTATCTTAGTCAACTGGAAATATTATAAACACTAATATTTAAGCCCTTTGATATATTTAGATAATTCACTAGGGTGCCTGCCTAGGTAAAGAAGAAAAAAAAATATAAAATAAATCCTGTCCAATCTGTTTGGATATTTGGCCTGAAAACTTATGTCTAGTATGAAGTTGAACAAAAAAGAAAAAAATATATACTTACATCAGTAATTATTTAAGCTGTTGCCATAAGAAATGTAGATGCATAAGGGAATGTTGCACAAAAAGTCATTTTAGGAGGGTTTTGTGTTGTTTCTTTTTTTTTGTTTTGTTTTGTGGGGTGTCCCCCCCCCCCCAGTTTTGATAATGCAAGAAATTCTCTGAGTATGCTTGCAAAAAAAAAAGAAAATATATTAAATAACTTGGCAATAAAATATCTGTTCTTGTGCCTATTTTAACTCATGAGTGAGCTGATTACAATCCCCAAAAAAGTGATTAGTAAGAAAACCCAGACTTTTTTATGAGTTTCATTAGAGTTTTTTGCTTATTTTACCAAAGTTTCTGTGGGAAGACCCTTGTGACTGAAAGACATCCAAGGGTATGAGCTTTTCCCACCTCTCTCATTTTAAGGGTTAGTATGATAGCAGGGTACAATGTTTGGTTTGCTTATTTAAATGATTAATTTTAAATCATGGCCTTAAACTTATGAACCAGAGTAAATTTTTGTAATGACAGTGTTTGCATGTGGAAGTACTTTTGTTACAGGAATAATTTCTTTCAGTTGATGAGCTGTTTTCTTCATCCATGTAAAAATATATACATATATATATATATATATATATATATATATATATATATATAGTCTCCTTATTCATGGAGAAGGCACTCAAGAGTTT